>JBBYHK010076870.1:1486-25491 GCA_038382065.1 Adansonia grandidieri | reverse complement strand
AGAAAAATTTCTCTTTCCACCATTTTTTAGAAATAACGTTCATTTCTCAATTAAGACAAACACGGATTAGCATAGTAATCTCCTTTCTTTTCATGATTGGGCACTGTAAACTCATTCTCCTCATTGGGATAAATGACATTGATGCTTTGGTTTCAAGAGAAAAGCTTCTCTTTCTATCATTTTTTAGAGTTAAATTTTATTTGTCAATTGGGACAAACACAGATTCATATAAAAATCTCATTTTTTTTCATGATTGCGCACCATAAACTTATTCCCCGCATTGGGATAAATGACATTGATGCTTTAATTTCATTTAAAAAGCTTTTCCTCCAATCATTTTCTAGAATTGAAGTTCGTTTATCAATTAGACAAATAGGACTCATATAGTAATCCCCTTTCCTTTAATGATTGCACACCATAAACTCATTCCCCTTATTTTGATAAATGACATTGATTCTTGGGTTGCATAAGAAAAGCTTCTCTGTCCATCATATTTTTGAGTTAAAGTTCATTTGTTAATTAGGGCAAACACAGATTCATATAATAATCTCTCTTCTTCTCATGAGTAGGCACCATAAACTCATTTTTCGCATTAGGATAAATGACATTGATGCTTTGGTTTCATTTAAAAAGCTTTTTTTCCCACCATTTTTTAGAATCAAAATTCATTTGTCAATTACGATAAAGACAGATTCACATAATAATCTCCTTTCTTTTCATGACTAGGCACCATAAACTCATTCTACTGATTGTGATAAATGACATTGATGCTTTGGTTTCATAAGAAAACCTTCTTTTTCCACCATTTTTTAGAATTAAAATTCATTTGACAATTGGGACAAACATAGATTCACATAGTAGTCTACTTCTTTTTATGATTTGGCACCATAAACTCATTCTCCTCACTGGGATAAATGACATTGATGCTTTGGTTTCATAAGAAAAGTTGCTCTTTCTAACATTTTTTAGTGTTAAAGTTTATTTGTCAGTTGGGACAAACGTGGATTGGTAATCGCCTTTCCTTTCATTATTGGGCATCCTAAACTCATTCTCCTCATTGGGATAAATGACATTGATGCTGTGGTTTCATAATAAATGCTTATCTTTCCATCATTTTTTAGTTTTAAAGTTTATTTGTCAATTGGGACAAACACAGATTCACATAGCAATCTCCTTTCGTTTCATGACAAGGCATCAGAAACTCATTCTACTCATTGGGATAAATGTCATTGAGGCTTTGGATTCATTAGAAAACCTTCTCTTTCGACCATTTTTTAGAATTAAAGTTCATTTCTTAATTCGACAAACAGGGATTTGCATAGTAATCTCCTTTCCTTTAATATTTGGGCACCGTAAACTCATTCTCCTCACTAGGATAAATGACATCACTGCTTTTGTTTCATAAGAAAAGCTTCACTTTCCCTTATTTTTTAGTGTTAAAGTTCATTTTTTAGTTAGGATAAACACAGATTCATATAATAATCTCCCTTTTTTTCATGATTGGGCACCATAAACTCATTTTTCACATTGGGATAATTGACATTGATGCTTTGATTTCATTTAAAAAGGCTTTTCTTCCCCCCATTTTTTAGAATCAAAGTTCATCAGTCAATTAGGACAAAAATGGATTCACATTATAGTCTACTTTTTTTCATGGTTTGGAACCATAACCTCATTCGACTTATTGGGATAATGACATTGATGCTTTGGTTTTGTAAGAAAAGCTTCTCCTTGTACCATTTTTTAGAATTAAACTTCATTTCTTAATTGGACAAACAAGGATTCACAAAATAATCTCCTTTCCTTTCATAATTGGGCACTATAAACTCATTATCCTCATTAGGATAAATGACGTTGATGCTTTGGTTTCATAAGAAAAACTTCTATTTCCATCATTTTTTAGAGTTAAAGTTTATTTGCCAATTAGGACAAACACGGATTCACATAATAATCCTTTCTTTTCATGATTGGGCTCCATAAACTCATTCCCCGTATTGGGATAAATGACATTGATGCTTTAGTTTCACTTAAAAAGCTTTGCTTCCCATCATCTTTTAGAATCAAACTTCGTCAGTCAAATAGGAAAAAGACGGAATAACATAATAATCTCCTTTCATTTCATGCTTGGGCACCATAAATGCATTCTACTCGTTAGGATAAATGACATTGATGCTTTGGTTTCATAAGAAAACCTTTTCTTTCCACGATGTTTTAGAATTAAAGTTCGTTTGTCAATTAGGACAAACACAGATTCGCATAATAATCTCCTTTCCTTTAATATTTGGGCACCATAAACTCATTCTTCTCACTGATCGCTGCTTTTGTTTGATAAGAAAAGCTTCACTTTCCCTCATTTTTTAGTGTTAAAGTTCATTTTTCAATTGGGATAAACACAGATTCATATAATAATCTCCCTTTTTTTTCATGATTGGGCACCATAAACTCATTTTTTGCATTAGGATAAATGACATTGATGCTTTGATTTCATTTAAAAAGGCTTTTCTTCCCCCCATTTTTTAGACTTAAAGTTCATCAGTCAATTAGGACAAAGATGGATTCACATTATAGTCTCCTTTTTTTTATGGTTGGGAACCATAACGTCATTTGACTCGTTGGGATAATGACATTGATGCTTTGGTTTCGCAAGAAAAGCTTCTCCTTATACCATTTTTTAGAATTAAACTTCATTTCTTAATTGGACAAACAAGGATTCACAAAGTAATCTCCTTTCCTTTCATAATTGGGCACCATAAACTCATTATCCTCATTAGGATAAATGACGTTGATGCTTTGGTTTCATAAGAAAAACTTCTATTTCCATCATTTTTTAGAGTTAAAGTTTATTTGCCAATTAGGACAAACACGGATTCACATAATAATCCTTTCTTTTCATGATTGGGCTCCATAAACTCATTCCCCGTATTGGGATAAATGACATTGATGCTTTAGTTTCACTTAAAAAGCTTTTCTTCCCATCATCTTTTAGAATCAAACTTCATCAGTCAAATAGGAGAAAGATAGAATCACATAATAATCTCCTTTCATTCCATGCTTGGGAACCATAAATGCATTCTACTCGTTAGAATAAATGACATTGATGCTTTGGTTTCACAAGAAAACCTTTTCTTTCTACCATGTTTTAGAATTAAAGTTCATTTGTCAATTAGGACAAACATCGATTCTCATAGTAATCCCCTTTTTTTTCATGATTGTGCACTATAAACTCATTCTCTTCATTGCTATAATGGCATTGATGCTTTGGTTTCATAAGAAAAGCTCTCTTTCCATCATTTTTTAGAGTTAAAGTTCTTTCATCAATTAGGACAAACACAAATTCACATAATAATCTCTTTTCTTTTCATTATTAGGCACCATAAACTCATTTTTCACATTGGGATAAATGACATTGATGCTTTGATTTCATTTAAAAACGCTTTTCTTCCCCTCATTTTTTAGAATCAAAGTTCATCAGTCAATGAGGACAAAGATGGATTCACATTATAGTCTTATTTTTTTCATTGTTGGGAACCATAACCTCGTTCGACTCATTAGGATAATGACATTGATGCTTTGGTTTCATAAGAAAAGCTTTTCCTTGTACCATTTTTTACAATTAAGCTTCATTTCTTAATTAGACAAACAAGGATTCATAAAAAAATCTCCTTTCCTTTCATAATTGGGCACTATAAACTCATTATCCTCATTAGGATAAATGACGTTGATGCTTTGGTTTCATAAGAAAAACTTCTATTTCCATCATTTTTTAGAGTTAAAGTTTATTTGCCAATTAGGACAAACACGGATTCACATAATAATCCTTTCTTTTCATGATTGGGCTCCATAAACTCATTCCCTGTATTGGGATAAATGACATTGATGCTTTAGTTTCACTTAAAAAGCTTTTCTTCCCATCATCTTATAGAATTAAACTTCGTCAGTCAAATAGGAGAAAGACAGAATCACATAATAATCTCCTTTTATTTCATGCTTGGGCACCATAAACGCATTCTACTTATTAGGATAAATGACATTGATGCTTTGGTTTCACAAGAAAACCTTTTCTTTCCACCATGTTTTAGAATTAAAGTTCGTTTGTCAATTAGGACAAAGATCGATTCTTATAGTAATCCCCTTTCTTTTCATGATTGTGCACCATAAACTCATTCTCTTCATTGCTATAAATGGCATTGATGCTTTGGTTTCATAAGAAAAGCTCTCTTTCCATCAGTTTTTAGAGTTAAAGTTCTTTCATCAATTAGGACAAACACAAATTCACATGATAATCTCCTTTCTTTTCATTATTGGGCACCATAAACTCATTTTTCGTATTGGGATAAATGACATTGATGCTTTGATTTCATTTAAAAAGGCTTTTCTTCCCCTCATTTTTTAGAATCAAAGTTCATCAGTCAATTAGGACAAAGATGGATTAACATTATAGTCTATTTTTTTTTTCATTGTTAGGAACCATAACCTCATTCGACTCATTTGGATAATGACATTGATGCTTCGGTTTCATAAGAAAAGCTTCTCCTTGTACCATTTTTTATAATTAAGCTTCATTTCTTAATTGGACAAACAAGGATTCACAAAAAAATCTCCTTTCCTTACATAATTGGGCACTATGAACTCATTATCCTTATTAGGATAAATGACGTTGATGCTTTGGTTTCATAAGAAAAACTTATATTTCCATCATTTTTTAGAGTTAAAGTTTATTTGCCAATTAGGACAAACACAGATTCTCATAATAATCCTTTTTTTTCATGATTCGGCTCTATAAACTCATTTCCCATATTGGGATAAATGACATTGATGCTTTAGTTTCACTTAAAAAGCTTTTAGAATCAAACTTCACCACTCAAATAGGAGAAAGATGGAATCACATAATAATCTCCTCTCTTTTCATGCTTGGGCACCATAAACGCGTTCTACTCATTAGGATAAATGGCATTGATGCTTTGGTTTCATAAGAAAACCTTTTCTTTCCACCATGTTTTAAAATTAAAGTTCATTTGTCAATTAGGACAAACACAGATTCTCATAGTAATCCCCTTTCTTTTCATGATTGTGCACCATAAACTGATTTTCCTCATTGCTATAAATGGCATTAATGCTTTGGTTTCATAAGAAAAGCTTCTCTTTCCATCATTTTTTAGAGTTAAAGTTCTTTCATCAATTACGACAAACACAAATTCACAAAATAATCTTCCTTCTTTTCATTTTTGGGCACCATAAACTCATTTTTCGCATTGGGATAAATGACATTGATGCTTTGATTTCATTTAAAAAGGCTTTTCTTCCCCCTATTTTTTTAGAATCAAAGTTCATCAGCCAATTAGGACAAAGATGGATTCATATTATAGTCTCTTTTTTTTCATGGTTGGGAACCATAACCTCATTCGACTCGTTGGGATAATGACATTGATGCTTTGGTTTCATAAGGAAAGCTTCTCCTTGTACCATTTTTTAGAATTAAACTTCATTTCTTTATTGGACAAACAAGGATTCACAAAGTTATCTCCTTTCCTTTCATAATTGGGCACTAGAAACTCATTATCCTCATTAGGATAAATGACATTGATGCTTTGGTTTCATAAGAAAAACTTCTATTTTCATCATTTTTTACAGTTAAAGTTTATTTGCCAATTAGGACAAACACGGATTCTTATAATAATCCTTTCTTTTCATGATTGGGCTCTATAAACTCATTCCCCGTATTGGGATAAATGACATTGATGCTTTAGTTTCACTTAAAAAGCTTTTAGAATCAAACTTCAGCACTCAAATAGGAGAAAGATGGAATCACCTAATAATCTCCTTTTTTTTCATGCTTGGGCACCATAAACGCGTTCTACTCGTTAGGATAAATGGCATTGATGCTTTGGTTTCATAAGAAAACCTTTTCTTTCCACCATGTTTTAGAATTAAAGTTCCTTTGTCAATTAGGACAAACACAGATTCTTATAGTAATCCCCTTTTTTTTCATGATTGTGCACCATAAACTGATTCTCCTCATTGCTATAAATGGCATTAATGCTTTGGTTTCATAAGAAAAGCTTCTCTTTCCATCATTTTTTAGAGTTAAAGTTCTTTCATCAATTAGGACAAACATAAATTCACATAATAATCTCCCTTATTTTCATTTTTGGGCACCATAAACTCATTTTTCGCATTAGGATAAATGACATTGATGCTTTGATTTCATTTAAAAAGGCTTTTCTTCCCCCTATTTTTTTAGAATCAAAATTCATCAGTCAATTAGGACAAAGATGGATTCATATTATAGTTTCCTTTTTTTCATGGTTGGGAACCATAACCTCGTCCGACTCGTTGGGATAATGACATTGGTGCTTGGTTTTGTAAGAAAAGCTTCTCTTTGTACCATTTTTTAGAATTAAACTTTATTTCTTAATTGGACAAACAAGGATTCACAAAGTAATCTCCTTTCCTTTCATAATTGGGCACTACAAACTCATTATCCTCATTAGGATAAATGACGTTGATGCTTTGGTTTCATAAGAAAAACTTCTATTTTCATCATTTTTTAGAGTTAAAGTTTATTTGCCAATTAGGACAAACACGGATTCACATAATAATCCTTTCTTTTCATGATTGGGCTCCATAAACTCATTCCCTGTATTGGGATAAATGACATTGATGCTTTAGTTTCACTTAAAAAGCTTTTCTTCCCATTATCTTTTATAATCAAACTTTATTAGTCAAATAGGAGAAAGATGGAATCACATAATAATCTCCTTTCTTTTCATGCTTA
The DNA here is from genome assembly GCA_038382065.1 of Adansonia grandidieri. Lineage (NCBI taxonomy): Eukaryota > Viridiplantae > Streptophyta > Magnoliopsida > Malvales > Malvaceae > Adansonia > Adansonia grandidieri. Next base: position 18,716 of record JBBYHK010076870.1, on the reverse strand, counting down.
GGCACCATGAATGTGTTCTACTCATTGGGATAAATGACATTGATGCTTTGGTTTCATAAAAAATCCTTCTCTTTCCACCATGTTTTAGAATTAAAGTTCGTTTGTCAATTAGGACAAACATAGATTTTCATGGTAATCCCCTTTCTTTTCATGATTATGCACCATAAATTCATTCTTTTCATTGCTATAAATGGCATTGGTGCTTTGGTTTCATAAGAAAAACTTCTTTTTCCATCATTTTTTGGAGTTAAAGTTCTTTCATCAATTAGGACAAATACAAATTCACGTAATAATCTCCCTTCTTTTCATTATTGGGCACCATAAACTCATTTTTTGCATTAGGATAAATGACATTGATGTTTTGGTTTCATTTAAAAAAGCTTTTTTTCCCACCATTTTTTAGAAACAAAGTTCGTCTGTCAATTAGGACAAAGATGGATTCACATAATAATCTTCTTTTTTTTTCATGATTGGACACCATAAACTCGTTTTACTTGTTGGGGGTAAATGACATTGATGCTTTGGCTTAATAAGAAAAGCTTATCTTTCCACCATTTTTTGGAATTGAAGTTCATTTCTCAATTGGACAAACATGGATTCACAAAGTAATCTCCTTTCCTTTCATGATTGGGCACCATAAACTCATTCTCCTCATTGGGATAAATGATTTTGATGCTTTGGTTTCATAGGAAAAGCTTCTCTTTTCATCGTTTTTTAAAATTAAAGTTCATTTGTCAATCAGGACAAACATAGGTTCACATAATAATCTCAATTCTTTTCATGATTAGGCACCATAAACTCATTTTTCGCATTGGGATAAATGACATTGGTGCATTGGTTTCATTTAAAAAGCTTTTCCTTCCGCCATTTTTTAGAATCAATGTTCGTATGTCAATTAGGACAAGGATGGATTCACATAATAATCTCTTTTCTTTTCATGATTTGGCACCATAAACTCATTCTACTTATTGGGATAAATGACATTGATGCTTTAGTTTCATAAGAAAACTTTCTTTTTCCACCATTTTTTAGAATAATGATCATGTATCAGTTAGGATATACACAGATTTGCATTGTAATCTCCTTTCTTTTAATGATTAGGCACCGTAAACTCATTCTCTTCGTTGGGATAAATGACATTGATGCTTTGGTTTCATAAAAAAAGCTTTTCTTTCCATCATTTTTTCATGCTAAAGTTGATTTGTCTATTGCCACAAACATGGATTTGCATAGGAATCTCCTTTCTATTCACAATTGGGCACCATAAACTCATTCTCCTTATTGGGATAAATAACATTGATGCTTTGGTTTCATAAGAAACCCTTCTCTTTCCATTATTTTTTAGTTTTAAAGTTCATTTTTCAATTGGGACAAACATGGATTCACTTAGTAATCTCTTTTCTTTGCCTGATTAGGCACCATAAACTCATTTCCTATATTAGGATAAATGACATTGATGCTTTGGTTCCATTTAAAATGCTTTTTTCCCACCAGTTTTTAGAATCAAAGTTCATTTGTCAATTAGGACAAAGACAGATTCATATAATAATCTCCTTTCTTTTCATGATTTGGCATTATAAACTCATTCTACTCGTTGGGGTAAATGACATTAATGCTTTAGTTTTCCATAAAAAAGCATTTCTTCCTATCATTTTCTAGAACCAAACTTATGCATTCAATTAGGACAAAGACAGAATCACGTAATAATCTCCATTGTTTTCATGATTGGGCACTATAAACTCGTTCTACTTGTTAGGCTAAATGACATTGATCTTTTGGATTCATAAGAAAACCTTCTCTTTCCACCATTTTTTAGAATTAATGTTCATTTCTCAGTTGGACGAACACAAACTCATATAGTAATCTCCTTCCTTATAATGATTGGGTACTATAAACTCATTCTCCTTATTGGGATAAATGACATTGATACTTTGGTTTCATAAGAAAAGCTTATCTTGCCACCAATTTTTTAGAGTTAAAGTTTATTTGTCAATTAGGACAAACATAGATTCACATAATAATCTCCTTTGTTTTTATGATTGGGCTCCATAAACTTGTTCCCCATATTAGGATAAATGACATTGATGCTTTAGTTTCACCTAAAAGCCTTTTCTTCTCATCATTTTTTAGAACCAAACTTCACCAGTCAATTACAACAAAGCTGAAATCACATAATAATCTCCTTTATTTTCATGATTGGGCACCATAAACTCATTCTACTCATTGGGATAAATGACATTGATGGTTTGGATTCATAAGAAAAGCTTCTCTTTCCACCATTTTTTAGAATTAAAATTCATTTCTCAATTGGACAAACACAGATTCACAAAGTAATCTCCTTTCCTCTCATGATTGGGCACCATAAACTCATTCTCCTTATTTAGATAAATGACATTGATGCTTTAGTTTCATACGAAAAGCTTCTCTTTTCATCATTTTTTAGACTCAAAGTTTATTTATCAATTTGGAGAAACATGGATTCACATAATGATCTCTTTTCTTTTCATGATTGGGCACCCTAAACTCATTCTCCTTAGTGGGGTAAATGACATTGATACTTTTGTTTCATAAGAAAAGCTTCTCTTTCCATCATTTTTTAGAGTTAAAGTTCATTTGTCAGTTAGGATAAACATGGATTCATGTAGTAACCTCATTTCTTTTCATGATTGGGCACCATAAACTCATTCTCCTTATTAGGATAAATGACATTGATGCTTTGGTTTCATAAGAATCACTTCTCTTTCCATCAATTTCTAGTTTTAAAGTTCATTTGTCAATTGGGACAAACACGGATTCACATAGTAATCTCCTTTCCTTTCATGATTGGGTACCATAAACTCATTCTCTTCATTGGGGTAAGTGACATTGATGCTTTGGTTTCATAAGAAAAGCTTATCTTTCCACTATTTTTTAGAATTAAAGTTCGTTTCTCAATTGGGACTAGCAGAGATTCACATAGTAATCTCCTTTCTTTTCATGATTAGCAACCGTACACTCATTCTCTTTGTTGGGATAAATGATATTGATGCTTTGGTTTCATAAGAAAAGTTTATCTTTCCATCATTTTTTTGTGTTAAAGTTCATTTGTCAATTGGGACAAACACAAGTTCACATAATAGTCTCCCTTCTTTTCATGATTGGGCACCATAATCTCATTTTCTACATTAGGCTAAATGACATTTATGCTTTGGTTAATTTTAAAAAAGCTTCTCTTCCCACCATTTTTTAGAATCAAAGTTCATCTGTTAATTAGGACAAAGATGGATTCATATAATAATCTCCTTTCTTTTCAGGATAGGGCACCGTAAACCATTCTAATCATTAGGATAAATGAGTTGACGCTTTGGTTTCATAAGAAAAGCTTCTTTCTCCCTAATTTTTTAGAATTAAAGTTTATTTTTGAATTAGACAAACACAGTTTAACATAGTAATCTCCTTTCCTTTAATGATTGGGTACCATAAACTCATTCTCCTCATTGAGATAAATGACATTGATGCTTTGGTTTCATAGGAAAGGCTTCTCTTTCCATCATTTTTTAGAGTTAAAGTTTATTTGTTAATTGGAACAAACATGTATTCACATAATAATCTCCTTTCTTTTCGTGATTGGGCTCCATAAACACCTTCCCTACACTGGGATAAATGACATTGATGTTTTGCTTTCGTTTTAAAAAGCTTTTCTTCCAACCACTTTTTAGAATCAAAGTTCATCTATCAATTAGGACATAGATGGATTCACATAATAATCTCTTTTCCTTTCATCATTGGGCACCATAAACTCGTTCTACTCATTGGGATAAATGGCATTGATGCTTTGGTTTCATAAGAAAAGCTTCTCTATCCACCATTTTTTTGAATTAAAATTCGTTTCTCATTTCGGACAGACACAGATTCACATAGTAATCTTCTTTCTTTTCATGATTAGGTAACAAAAACTCATTCTCCTCATTGGGATAAATGATGTTAACGCTTTAGTTTTACATAAAAAAGCTTTTCTTCCCATTATTTTCTAGAATCAAACTTCATCATTCAATTAGGACAAAGACAGAATACGTAATAATCTCCATTGTTTTCATGATTAGGCACCATAAACTCATTCTACTTGCTGGGCTAAATGACTGATCTTTTGGATTCATAAGAAAACCTTTTCTTTCCAACATTTTTTAGAATTAATGTTCATTTCTTAGTTAGACGAACACAGATTCACATAGTAATCTCCTTCCCTTTAACGATTGGGTACTATAAACTCATTCACCTTATTAGGATAAATGACATTGATACTTTGGTTTCATAAGAAAAGCTTATCTTTCCACCATTTTTTTAGAGTTAAAGTTTATTTGTCAATTGGGACAAACATGGATTCACATAATAATCTCCTTTCTTTTTATGATTAGGCTTCATAAACTTATTCCCCATATTGGGATAAATGACATTGATGCTTTAGTTTCACCTAAAAAGCTTTTCTTCTCATCATTTTTTAGAGCTAAACTTCGCCAGTCAATTAGGACAAAGATGAAATCACATAATAATCTCCTTTATTTTCATGATTGGGCACCATAAACTCATTCTACTCATTGGGATAGATGACATTGATGGTTTGGATTCATAAGAAAAGCTTCTCTTTCCACCATTTTTTAGAATTAAAGTTCATTTCTCGATTGAACAAACATGGATTCACAAAGTAATCTCCTTTCCTCTCATAATTGGGCACCATAAACTCATTCTCCTTACTTGGATAAATGACATTGATGCTTTAGTTTCATACAAAAAGCTTCTCTTTCCATTATTTTTTAGAGTCAAAGTTTATTTGTCAATTGGGAGAAACATGGATTCACATAATGATCTCTTTTCTTTTCATGATTAGGCACCATAAACTTATTCTCCTTAGTGGGTAAATGACATTGATACTTTTGTTTCATAAGAAAAGCTTCTCTTTCTATCATTTTTTAGAGTTAAAGTTCATTTGTCAGTTGGGACAAACACGGATTCATGTAGTAACTTTATTTCTTTTCATGATTGGGCACCATAAACTCATTCTCCTTATTGGGATAAATAACATTAATGCTTTGGCTTCATAAGAAAACTTTTTCTTTCCACCATTTTTTAGAATTAAAGTTCATTTATCAATTGGGTCAAACACAGATTCACATAATAATATCCTTTTTCTTCATGATTAGGCATCGTAAATTCGTTTTCCTTAATGGGATAAATGACATTGATGCTTTGGTTTCAAAAGAAAAGCTTCTCTTTCCATCATTTTTTAGAGTTAAAGTTCATTTGTCAGTTGGGACAAACACAGATTCATATATTAACCTCCTTTCCTTTCATGATTGGGCACCATAAACTCATTCCCTCATTGGGATAAATGACATTGATGCTTTGGTTTCATAAGAAAACCTTCTCTTTCTACCATTTTTTAGAATTAAAGTTCATTTGTCAATTGGCACAAACATGGATTCACATGTGATATCCTTTCTTTTCATTATTGGGCACCGTAAACTTATTCTCCTTATTGGGATAAATGACATTGATGTTTTGGGTTCATAAGGAAAGCTTCTCTGTCCACCATTTTTTAAAATTAAAATTTGTTTCTCAATTAGGACAAACACGGATTTAAGTAGTAATATCCTTTCTTTTCATGATTGGGCAACATAAACTCATTATCCTTACTGGGATAAATGACATTGATGCTTAGGTTTTATAAGAAAACCTTCTATTTTCACCATTTTTTAGAATTAAAGTTTGTTTCTCAATTGGGAAAAGCACGATTCATATAGTTGCCTCCTTTCCTTTCATAATTAGGCACCATAACCTCATTCTCCTTATTAGGATAAATGACATTGATGCTTTGGTTTCATAAGAATCACTTCTCTTTCCATCAATTTCTAGTCTTAAAGTTCATTTGTCAATTGGGACAAACACAGATTCACATAGTAATCTCCTTTCCTTTCATGATTGGGCACCATAAACTCATTCTCTTCATTGCGGTAAGTGACATTGATGCTTTAGTTTCATAAGAAAAGCTTAGCTTTCCACCAATGTTTAGAATTAAAGTTCATTTCTCAGTTGGGACTAGCAGAGATTCACATAGTAATCTCCTTTCTTTTCACGATTAGGCACCGTACACTCATTCTTTTTGTTGGGATAAATGACATTGATGCTTTGGTTTCATGAGAAAAGTTTATCTTTCCATCATTTTTTGTTGTTAAAGTTCATTTGTCAATTGGGACAAACATAAATTCACATAATAATCTCTTTTTTTTTTCATGATTGGGCACCATAAACTTATTTTCTGCATTGGGATAAAAGACATTTATGCTTTGGTTAATTTTAAAAAAGCCTCTCTTCCCACCATTTTTTAGAATCAAAGTTCATCTGTTAATTAGGACAAAGATGGATTCACATAATAATCTCCTTTCTTTTTAGGATAGGGCACCGTAAACCCATTCTAATCATTAGGATAAATGAGTTGACGCTTTGGTTTCATAAGAAAAGCTTCTCTTTCCCTCATTTTTTAGAATTAAAGTTTATTTTTGAATTAGAAAAACATGATTTAACATAGTAATCTCCTTTCCTTTAATGATTGGGCATCATAAACTCATTCTCCTTATTGGGATAAATGACATTGATGCTTTGGTTTCATAGGAAAAGCTTCTCTTTCCATCATTTTTTAGAGTTAAAGTTTATTTGTCAATTGGAAGAAACAAGTATTCACATAATAATCTCCTTTCTTTCCATGATTGGGCTCCGTAAACACCTTCCCTACACAGGGATAAATGACATTAATGTTTTGGTTTCATTTAAAAAGCTTTTCTTCCAACTACTTTTTAGAATCAAAGTTCATCTATCAATTAGGACATAGACGAATTCACTTAATCATCTATTTTCCTTTCATTATTGGGCACAATAAACTTGTTCTAGTATTGGGATAAATGGCATTGATGCTTTGGTTTCATAAGAAAAGCTTCTCTATCCATCATTTTTTAGAATTAAAGTTCATTTCTCAATTTGGACAGACACGGATTCACATAGTAATCTTCTTTCCTTTCATGATTTGGTAACAAAAACTCATTCTCCTCATTGGGATAAATGACATTGATGCTTTGGCTTCACAAGAAATGCTTCTCTTTCCATCATTTTTTAGTTTTAAAGTTCATTTGTCAATTGGGACAAACACAGATTCAAATAATAGCCTCTTTTTCTTTCATGATTATGTGCCATAAACTCATTTTACTCATTGGGATAAATTACATTGATGCATTGGATACATAAGAAAACCTTCTCTTTCTATCATTTTTTATTGTTAAAGTTCATTTATTAATCGGGACAAAGATGGATTCACATAATAATCTCCTTTCTTTTCGTGATTGGGCACCGTAAACACGTTCTACTTATTAGGATAAATGACATTGATACTTTGGTTTCATAAGAAAAGTTTCTCTTGCCACCATTTTTTAGAATTAACGTTCATTTCTCAGTTAGGACAAAGATGGATTCACATAGTAATCTCCTTTCCTTTCATGATTGGGCACCATAAACTCATTCTCCTCATCGGGATAAATGATATTGATGCTTTGGTTTCATAAGAAATGCTTGTCTTTCCATCATTTTTTTGTGTTAAGTTCATTTGTCATTAGAACAAACACGAATTCACATAGTAATCTCATTTCCTTTCATGATTGGGCACCATAAACTCATTCTACTTGTTGGGATCAATGACATTGATGCTTTGGATTCATAAGAAAACCTTCTCTTTCCACCATGTTTTAGAATTAAAGTTCATTTCTCAATTAGACAAACATAGATTCTTATAGTAATCTCCTTTCCTTTGATGATTGGGCACCGTAAACTCATTCTCCTCATTAGGATAAACGACATTGATGCTTTGGATTCATAAGAAAAGCTTTTCTTTCCTTAATTTTTTAGGGTTAAATTTTATTTGTCAATGGAGACAAACATGGATTCACATAATAATCTTCTTTCTCTTCATGATTGGGCTCCATAAATTCATTCCCTGCATTAGGATGAATGACATTGACGCTTTAGTTTCACTTTGAAAGCTTTTCTTTCCTTCATTTTTTTGAATCAAACTTCATCAGTCAATTAGGACATAGATGGAATCACATAATAATCTCCTTTCTTTTCATAATTGGGCACCATAAACGCGTTTTACTCGTTTGGATAATGACATTGATACTTTGGTTTCATAAGGCTACCATTTTTTAGAATTAATCTTCATTTCTCAAATGGGAGAAACACGAATTCACATAGTAATATCCTTTCTTTTTATGATTAGGCAACATAAACTCATTCTCCTTATTAGGATAAATGACATAGATGCTTTGGTTTCATAAAAAACTTTTCTTTCCACCTTCTTTTAGAATTATAATTCATTTGTTAATTGGGACAAACATGGATTCATATAGTAATCTTCTTTTTCTTTCATGATTGAGCACTATAACCACATTTTCTATATTGGGATAAATGACATTGATGCTCTGGTTTCATAAGAAAAGCTTCTCTTTCCATCAATTTTAGTGTTAAAGTTCATTTGCCAGTTGGGACAAACAGGGATTAACATAGTTATCTCCTTATCTCTCATGATTGGGCACCATAAACTCATTCTCTTCATTGAGATAAATGACATTGATGCTTTGGTTTTATAAGAAACGCTTCTCTTTCCATCATTTTCTAGTTTTAAAGTTCATTTGTCAATTAAGACAAACATATATTCACAAAACAATCTCCTTTCATTTCATGATTGGGCATCATAAACTTATTCTACTCACTGGGATAATGACATTGATGCTTTGGATTCATAAGAAAACATTCTCTTTCCACCATTTTTTTGAATTACAGTTCATTTCTCAATTGGACAAACACGGTTTCACATAGTAATCTTAATTCTTTTAATGATTGGGCACCATAAACCCATTGTCCTCATTGGGAAAAATGACATTGATGCTTTGGTTTCATAAGAAAAGCTTATCTTTCCACCATTTTTTAGAATTTAAGTTCTTTTCTCAATTAGGCCAAACACGGATTCACATAGTAATATTCTTTCTTTTCATGATTGGGCACTGTACACCCATTCTGTTCTTTGGGATAAAAAGACATTGATGCTTTGGTTTTATAAGAAAAGTTTCCCTTTCCATCATTTTTTAGTGTTAAAGTTCATTTGTCAATTAGGACAAACACAGATTCACATAATAATCTTCTTTTTTTTTCATGATTAGGAGTCATAAACTCATTTTTTGCATTAGGATAAATGAAATTTATGCTTTGGTTTAATTTAAAAAAGCTTTTCTTCCCATAATTTTTTAGAATCAAAGTTCTTCTGTCAATTAGGGCAAAGACAGACTTACAAAACAATCTCCTTTCATTTCATGATTGGGTGCCACAAGCACGTTCTACGCATTAGGATAAATGATATTGATGCTTTGGTTTCAGAAGAAAAGCTTTTCTTTCCACCATTTTTTGGAATTAAAGTTCATTTCTCAGTTGGACAAACATGGATTCACAAAGTAATCTTTTTTCCTTTCATGATTGAGCACCATAAACTCATTCTCCTCGAGGGGATAAATGACATTGATGCCTTGGTTTCATAATAAAAGCTTCTCTTTTTGTAATTTTTTTGAGTTAAGGCTTATTTGTCAATTAGGACAAACACGAATTCACATAATAATCTTCTTTCTTTTCATGATTAGGCTCCATAAATTCATTCCCTGCATTAGGATAAATGACTTTGATGCTTTAGTTTTATTTAAAAAGCTTTTCTTCCCTTCATTTTTTAGAATTAAACTTTGTCAATTAATTAGGACAAAGATGGAATCACACAATAATCTCCTTTCTTTTCATGATTAGGCACTGTAAACTCATTCTCCATATTAGGATAAATGACATTTATGCATTGGTTTCATAAGAAAACCCTTTCTTTCCACCATTTTTTAGAATTAAAGTCTATTTGTCAATTGGGACAAACACAAATTCATATAGTAATCTCCTTTCTTTTCATGATTAGGCACCGTAAACTCATTCTCCATATTGGGATAAATGACATTGATGCTTTGGTTTCATAAGAGAAGCTTATCTTCCCATCAATTTTTAGTGTTAAAGTTCATCTGTCAGTTAGGACAAACACGGATTCACATAGTAATCTCCTTTCTTTTCATGATTAGGCACCATAAACTCATTCTCCTCATTGGGATAAATGACATTGATGCTTTGGTTTCATAAGAAATGCTAATCTTTCCATCATTTTCTAGTTTTAAAGTTCATTTGTTAATTGTGACAAACACGGATTCACATAACAATCTCCTTTCTTTTCATGATTGAGCCCCATAAACTCGTTTTACTCATTGGGATAAATGACATTGACACTTTGGATTCATAAGAAAACCTTCTCTTTCCACCATTTTTTAAAATTAAAGTTCATTTCTCAATTGGACAAACATGGTTTCACATAGTAATCTTCTTCCCTTTAATATTTGGGCACCATAAACTTATTCTTCTCTTTGAGATCAATGACATTGATGCCTTGGTTTCATAAAAAAAGCTTATCTTTCCAGCAAGTTTTAGAATTAAGGTTCGTTTCTCAGTTGGGACAAACCTAAATTCAGATAGTAATCCCTTTTTTTCATTATTGGGCACCATACACTCATTCTCCCTCTTTGGGATAAAAGACATTAATGCTTTGGTTTCATAAGAAAAGCTTCTCTTTTCATTATTTTTTTGGTGTTAAAGTTAATTTGTCAGTTAGGAGAAACACGATTCACATAATAATCTCCTATCTTTTAATGATTGGGACCATAAACTCATTTTCTACATTGGGATAAAAGACATTGATGCTTTGGTTTAATTTAAAAGATCTTTTCTTCCCATTATTTTTTCAAATCAAAGTTCATTTATCAATTAGGTCAAAGGCAGATTCACATAATAATCTCCTTTCTTTTCATGATTGGGCACCATAAACACATTCTACTCTTTAGGATAAATGACATTGATGCTTTAGTTTCATAAGAAAAGCTTCTCTTTCCACCATTTTTTAGAATTAACGTTTATTTCTCAATTGGACAAACACAGAATCACAATGTAATCTCCATTCCTTTTATGATTGGGCACCATAAACTTGTTCTCCTCATTGGGATAAATGACATCAATGCTTTGGTTTCATAAGAAAAGCTTCTTTTTCCATCATTTTTTAGAGTTAAAGTTTATTTGTTAATTAGGACAAACATAGATTCACATAATAATCCCTTTTCTTTTCATGATTAGGCTCCATAAACTCATTCCCCACATTAGGATAAATGACATTGATACTTAGGTTTCATTTAAAAAGCTTTTTTTCCCACTATTTTTTAGAATCAAAGTTCATCTATCAATTAGGGCAAAGATGGGTTCAAATAATAATCTCCTTTCTTTTCATGATTAGGCACCATAAACTCATTCTACTAGTTGGGATAAATGACATTGATGCTTTGGTTTCATAAGAAAAGCTTCTCTTTCCATCATTTTTTAGAATTAAAGTTCATTTGTCAATTGGGACAAACACAGATTCACATAGAAATCTCCTTTCTTTTCATGATTAGAAAACATAAACCCATTCTTCCCATTGGGATAAAGGACATTGATGCTTTGGTTTCATAACAAACGCTTGTCTTTCCATTATTTTTTAGTTTTAAAGTTTATTTGTCAATTGGGACAAACACAGATTCACATAATAATCTCTTTTCTTTTCATGATTGGGCACCATAAACTAGTTCTACTCATTGGGATAAATGACATTGATGCCTTGGATTCATAGGAAAACCTTCTCTTTCCATCATTTTTTAGTGTTAAAAATCATTTGTCAATCAAGATAAACACGGATTCACATAATAATCTCCTTTCTTTTCATGATTGGGCAACATAAACACATTTTACTCGTTAGGATAAATGACATCAACGCTTTGGTTTCATACGAAAAACTTCTCTTTCCATCATTTCTTAGAGTTAAAGTTTATTTGTCAATTGGGACAAACACAGATTCACATAATAATCCCCTTTCTTTTCATGATTGCACTCCATAAACTTATACCCCACATTAGGATAAATGACATTGATGCTTTGGTTTCATTTAAAAAGCTTTTCTTCCCACCATTTTTTAGAATCAAAGTTCATCTGTTAATTAGGGAAAAGATGGGTTCAAATAATAATCTCCTTTCTTTTCATGATTGGGCACCATAAACTTATTTTACTCGTTGGGATAAATGACATTGATGCTTTGATTTCATAAGAAAAGCTTCTCTTTCCACCATTTTTTAGAATTAAAGTTCATTTGTCAATTGGGACAAACACGAATTCACATAGAAATCTCCTTTCTTTCCATGATTAGAAAACATAAACCCGTTCTTCTCATTGGGATAAATGACATTGATGCTTTGGTTTCATAAGAAATGCTTTTCTTTCCATTATTTTTTAGTTTTAAAGTTCATTTGTCAATTGGGACAAACACAGATTCACATAATAATCTCTTTTCTTTTCATGATTGGGCACCATAAACTCGTTCTACTCATTGGGATAAATGACATTGATGCCTTGGATTCATAGGAAAACCTTCTGTTTCCATTATTTTTTAGTGTTAAAAATCATTTGTCAATCAGGATAAACATGGATTCACATAATAATCTCCTTTCTTTTCGTGATTGGGCACCATAAACACATTCTACTCGTTGAGATAAATGACATAAACGCTTTGGTTTCATACGAAAAACTTATCTTTCCATCATTTCTTAGAGTTAAAGTTTATTTGTCAATTGGGACAAACACGGATTCACATAATAATCCCCTTTCTTTTCATGATTGCGCTCCATAAACTTATTCCCCACATTAGGATAAATGACATTGATGCTTTCGTTTCATTTAAAAAGCTTTTCTTCCCACCATTTTTTAGAATCAAAGTTCATCTGTCAATGAGGGCAAAGATGGGTTCAGATAATAATCTCCTTCCTTTTCATGATTGGGCACCATAAACTTATTTTACTTGTTGGGATAAATGACATTGATGCTTTGGTTTCATAAGAAAAGCTTCTCTTTCCACCATTTTTTAGAATTAAAGTTCATTTGTCAATTGGGACAAACACGAATTAACATAGAAATCTCTTTTCTTTTCATGATTAGAAAACATAAACCCGTTCTTCTCATTGGGATAAATGACATTGATGCTTTGGTTTCATAAGAAATGCTTTTCTTTCCATTATTTTTTAGTTTTAAAGTTCATTTGTCAATTGGGACAAACACAGATTCACATAATAATCTCTTTTCTTTTCATGATTAGGCACCATAAACTCGTTCTACTCATTGGGATAAATGACATTGATGCCTTGGATTCATAGGAAAACCTTTTTTTTTCCATCATTTTTAGTGTTAAAGATCATTTGCCAATCAAGATAAACATGGATTCACATAATAATCTCCTTTCTTCTCATGATTAGGCACCGCAAACACGTTCTACTCATTGAGATAAATGACATTGATGCTTTAGTTTCATAATAAAAGCTTTCTCTTTCCACCATTTTTTAGAATTAATGTTCATTTCTCAATTGTCACAAACATGAATTCATATAGTAATCTTCTTTCTTTTCATGATTGGGCACTGTAAACACATTCTCCTCATTGGGATAAATGACATTGATGCTTTGGTTTCATAAGAAAAGCTTATCTTTCCATCATTTTTTAGTGTTAAAGTTTATTTGTCAATTGGGATAAACACGAATTCACATAGTAATGTCCTTTTCTTTCATGATTGGGCACCATAAACTCATCATTCTCATTAGGATAAATGACATTGATGTTTTTGTTTCATAAGAAACACTTCTCTTTCCATCAATTTTTAGTTCTAAAGTTCATTTATCAATTAGGACAAACACGGATTCACATAATAATCTCTTTTCTTTTCATGATTAGGCACCATAAACCATTCTACTTGTTGCGATAAATGACATGATGCTTTGGATTCATAAGAAAACTCTCTTTCCAACATTTTTTAGAGTTAAAGTTCATTTCTCAATTAGACAAACATGATTTCACATAGCAACTCCTTTCCTTTAGTGATTGGGCACCATAAACTCATTCTCCTCATTAGGATAATGCTTTGGCTTCATAAGAAAAGCTTATCTTTCCAGCATTTTCTAGAATTAAAGTTCGCTTCTTAATTGGGTTAAACATGGATTCACATAGTAATCTCATTTCTTTTCATGATTGGGCATCGTACGCTTGTTCTCCTCATTGGGATAAAATACATTGATGCTTTAGTTTCATAAGAAAAGCTTCTTTTTTCATCATTTTTTGTGTTAAAGTTTATTTGTCAATTAGACAAAAATAGATTCGCATAATAATCTCCTTTTCTTTCATAATTGGGCACCATAAATTCATTTTCTGCTTTAGGATAAATGACATTGATGCTTTGGTTTAATTTAAAAAAGCTTTTCTTTCCATTATTTTTTAGAATCAAAGTTCATCTGTCAATTAGGACAAAGACAGATTCACCCAAAAATCTCTTTTCTTTTCATGATTGGCCACCATAAACACATTCTACTCATTGGGATAAATGACATTGATGCTTTGGTCTCATAAGAAACACTTCTCTTTCCATCCTTTTTAGTTCTAAGGTTCATTTCTCAATTGGGATAAATATAGATTCGCAAAATAATCTCTTTACTTTTCATGATTGGGCACCATAAACTCATTCCACTTGTTGGGATAAATGACATTGAAGCATTGGATACATAAGAAACCTTCTTTTTCCATCATTTTTTAGTGTTAAAGTTCATTTGTCGATCGGAACAAACATGGATTCACATGATAATCTTATTTTTTTCATGATTGGGCACCTTAAACATGTTCTACTCATTGGGATAAATGACATTGATGCTTTGGTTTCATAAGAAAAGTTTCTCTTTCCACCATTTTTTAGAATTAAAGTTCATTTCTCAATTGGGACAAACATGGATTCACATAGTAATCTCTTTTTTTTTTTTATGATTGGGCACTATAATCTCACTCTTCTTATCGGGATAAATGACATTGATGCTTTGGTTTCATAAGAAAAGCTTATCTTTCCATCATTTTTTAGTGTTAAGGTTCATTTGTCAACTGGGACAAGCATGGATTCACATAGTAATCTCCTTTCCTTTCATTATTAGGCACCATAAACTCATTATGCTTATTGGGATAAATGGCATTGATGCTTTGGTTTCATAAGAAATGCTTCTCTTTCCATCATTGTTTTATTTTAAAGTTTATTGGCCAATTGGGACAAACACAGATTCACATAATAAACTCTTCTTTTTTCATGATTGGGCACCATAAACTCGTTCTACTCATTGGGATAAATGATATTGATGCTTTTGATTCATAATAGAACCTTCTCTTTCCACCATTTTTTAGAATTAAAGTTCATTTCTTAATTAGACAAACACGAATTCACATAGTATTCTCCTTTCCTTTAATGATTGGGCTTCATAAACTCATTCTCCTTATTGGGATAAATGACATTGATGCTTTGATTTCATAAGAAAAGCTTCTCTTTCCACCATTTTTTAGAATTAAAATTTGTTTCTTAATTGGGATAAACACGGATTCATATAGTAATCTCCTTTCCTTTCATGATTGAGCACCGTAAACTCATTTTCCTTATTCGGGTAAATGACATTGATGCTTTGGTTTTATAGGAAAAGCTTCTCTTTCCATCATTTTTTAGTGTTAAAGTTCATTTGTCAATCAGGACAAGAACGGATTCACATAGTAATCTCCTTTCTTTTCATGATTAGGTACCATAAACTCATTCTACTTATTGAGATAAATGACATTGATCTTTAGCTTCATGGGCAAAGCCTCTCTTTCCATCATTTTTTAGAGTGAAAGTTTATTTGTCAATTGCGACAAACACGGATTCATATAATAATCTCTTTTCTTTTCATAATTGGGCTCCACAAACTCATCCCCCACATTAGGATAAATGACATTGATGCCTTTGTTTCATTTAAAAAGCTTGGCTTCCCATCATTTTTTAGAATCAAACCTCATCAGTCAATTAGCATAAAGATAGAATCACATAATAATAATCTTCTTTCTTTTCATAATTGGGCACCATAAACTCGTTCTACTCATTGGGATAAATGACATTGATGCTCTGGTTTCATAAGAAAAACTTCCCTTTTCATTATTTTTTTAGAACTAAAGTTTGTTTTTTAATTGGGACAAATACTGATTCACATAATAATCTCCTTTCTCTTCATGAATGGGCACCGTAATCTCATTCTTCTTATTGGGATAAGTGACATCGAAGCTTTAATTTCATAAGAAAAGCTTCTCTTTCTATCATTTTTTGGTGTTAAAGTTCATTTATCAATCGGGGCAAACATGAATTCACATAATAATCTCTTTTCCTTATCGTGAATAGGCTCCATAAAATCATTCCCTGTATTGGGATAAATGACATTAATGCTTTAGCTTCATTTAAAATGCTTTTCTTCCTCTCATTTTTTAGAATCAAACTTCATCAATCAATTAGGATATAGATGGAATCACATAATAATCTCTTTTCTTCTTGTGATTGGGCATCATAAACTCCTTCTACTCATTAGGATAAATGACATTGATGCTTTGGCTTCATAAGAAACACTTCTCTTTCCACCATTTTTTGAATTAAAGTTCATTTCTCAATTGGGACAAACATGGATTCACACAGTAATCTCTTTTCTTTCAATGATTAGGCACCATAAATTCATTCTCCTCATTTGGATAAATGACATTAATGCTTTGGTTTCATAAGAAAAACTTTTCTTTCTATCATTTTTTAGAGTTAAAGTTTATTTGTCAATTGGGACAAACACAGATTCACATAATAATCCTCTTTCTTTTCATGATTAGGCACCATAAATTCATTTTTTGCATTAGGATAAATGACATTGATACTTTGGTTTCATTTAAAAAGCTTTTCTTCCCATCATTTTTTAGAATCAAAGTTCGTCAGTCAATTAGGACAAAGATGGAATCACATAATAATCTATTTTCTTTTCATGATTGGGCACCATAAACTCATTTTTTGGATTAGGATAAATGACATTGATGCTTTGGTTTTATTCTAAAAAGCCGTTCTTCCTACCATTTTTGACAAACACAGATTCACATAATAATCCTCTTTCTTTTCATGATTAGGCACCATAAATTCATTTTTTGCATTAGGATA
>JBBYHK010076762.1:12191-36056 GCA_038382065.1 Adansonia grandidieri | reverse complement strand
GTATTTTTTCTTTTGCTATAAAAATCAACAATGCAACCAGCAATATATATTAATTTTTATTAAAAGAAGGAATTTTTACTATTAATTGCAAAAATATACAAATACACACATATGTATCAATAAGATTCAATTACATAGATGTTAAATTAATTAGTTTTATATGATATTATAGTTTCATATATGATTAAAATTTTAACAAACGAACCATTGGATTTAGCATGTTAGCTATATTAGCTTTGAATTTATCTTGGTTTTGATATAACTAAAACTTAAGCTTAATTAGCTTATGTTTAAATATTTTCAATATAGCATTTTTCCATGAATTATTTTAAATACACCTTGAAAAAAGACTTAAATGTTTTAACTCCTTTAAACGCTCAAAAATATGTTCTTAATGCATACATTTGTATAAATTATTATTTAGATAGGTTTTATATGTTTTAAATTAATGAAAAACCACTTGAAGATGATTTTATACAAATGTATTGATACATTAGATGTATGTATCAATACAATGTTTGGCAGTAGCTAAACTTTCACGAAACCCTTGTGTGTATCAACATAAGTGACTATTGTATCGATACAACAAGGAATGGATGGAGACAATCTTACATGTATCGATACATTTAGTCCTAAAGGTCATATTTTGAAGGTTTGTACAGCATTGTATCATACATCTGGGTAAAAATGAATAGGAATCATTTAAATGAAGCTCACAACGGCTATATTTCTCCACCAAACATTTTTAACAACCCTATTCATGATCAAAGCTATAAATAAGCCTATCCAACACCTCAATATGATGATGAACTAAGAGATTAATTTTAGAGTCATATTTTATATCTCTTACACATTTTTTCTAAGTAGTTCACAATTATATAAGATTAATTCTTCTAATCGTTATATTCTTCGTTTTGTTTCTTTAGATACACATATCATTTGTGCCCAAAACTCTTGCAAACACCTAGCCTTTAGAGGTTTTATTTGTTTACACTTTAACCTTTGTATTAAAGGAAATGTTACTATCTTAGCCATCAAAAGTAGAGAGGTTGCTATCTTAGCCTTAGAAGGGTAGAGAGAGTAGAGGTTGGTATCTTAGCTTAGAAAGATAGCAAGTGTAAAAGTTATAACTTGTCTTTGAAAAATAGACAATTTAAGTTAGTGATTTGGGAAAATCTGAGGCAAATGAGGTCGAGGTCAAGGACGTAGGCAATTAAGGCCAAACCTCTCTAAATACTTGTGTTTACTTTTCTTTCCCTGACTCTTTAATTGTTTTTATTATTCACTAACATGCATTACAAAGCTTATTGTTTAGATTTCTCATTTTTATTTATCAAAATTTTAATTTGTAAAAAGATTTTGAGAAATCAATTTTCCCTTTCTTGATTTCATTCACCACTAAAATAGCTAACAGAGCAATACAATCTTACTCGTTATACAGTTAAAATTTCAAATCAATCAAATATCTTTATCATATTGCAAAAGAATAATATTTTTTTTCAATATATTTAACTGTTGAAATTTTTTACATAAAATAAAATTTTAAACATTTTTAATTTATCAACATAAGTAAATTATAAAATATAATAGTCGGATTAAACAAATAAAAACTTTGTAAAAATTATAAAAGCTTGTAAAACTAAAATCGATCCCTTCTCTTTTATCAATTTGAAACTACTAATTGTAAAAGTTTATTGAAAGCTTTCAAGTATTAAATTCAATTGCTTTGAAAATTAAACTTAAATGATTGATTCATATAGTTATTTTTAATAGGTAACATTTAATAATATATTTAAAATTCAAATTTCAACATATGCATATTTTTTTATATTTAAAGTTACGATCTTTTTTATGTAAAAAAAATCAATAACTTTTTAAAACCAGGTTACGCATTCCCAATAATAAGCTTAAATGCAATAAATTGATATAGAGAATTGGTAAGAAGAAAAACTCTAATTTTTTGTCAATAAAATTTCATCTTTATAAATACACAACGAAATAAAAATTTGAATATACCAAATCGATTTAAACAATTGCTCACTTAAAATCGTTCGGAAAAATATACACTCTAATGAATAATTGACAAGAGATCTTTGTTTATTTTTCTTTTGCTAATATTAGTAACTGATATAAAAGAATTAAAGTCAGCAAATTAGGAAAATAACTTGGAACTCAACAGCGCCCATATCGCAAAAGATTTGAAAAAAGAAATCAATTATTGAACCAACAATTGATGAATTACTTATATGTCACTATTGTAACTATCAACAAATTAAAGAAATTTTGCTACTTGCTGGCATAGGTGTAGGTTGGGAGCACCTTAGAATCTTTGAAGGATCAAGTTTGGTCTACTATTCAACAATTAGGACCAATTTCTCAATAATTTTGAATATTCACTCACCATACGTGGCGACGTGAAAAATCATGCCCTACTCTTTTGCTCGACATGAGGACTAATTTCTATTTTCTAAATAAATATCCATAATTTTGAATATTCACTCACCATATATTTCAAATGTGGCGACCTGAAAAATCATACCCTAATCTTTTGCCCAAGATTTTTTTTCCCTCAGTCACGACCAAGTGTCCTCTTCCTTGTGCTTAAAGGTCATCAATGCGTCTATCAATATTTATAGAATACTAGAATTATGACTTTCTTTTTAATTTTTAAAATTTTAATTAATTATTAATATAAATAAACTTTAAATTAAATTTGTTAAATAATAGATATTTAAATTTTATATTTAAAATTTAGTATAAATTTTAAATTGATCATTGAGTTAACACGTAGATCAATAAATTTAAATATACTATTTAAAAATAAAATAAAAATTATTAGTAAAATAAATTTATTTTTAAATTTTATTTCAAGTGGGTTAGGTATAGAGGTGGCAAAATGAACCCAACCCTGAAAACTCACCCAAAAAAACCTGAGCTGGAACCCGATTTGACCAAAAAGTCAATAGCCCGAACTTGAGAAAACCCAAACCTGAAATGGCTCGAACTTAAAATAGCTCGAACCCGAAATGACGTGAACCCGAAAGAACTTGAACCCGGAATGACCCAAACCTGAAAGAACCTGAACTCATGCCAACCCGAACCCGAACCCGAATTTAATACTAAAAATAAATATAAAGAAATTATAATTATATAATTTTTAATAAATCAAAAACTTTAATTATGAATTTTATTTTAATATTCTTTTAATAATTTAATTGAATATTAAAAATTTAATTTATATTTTAAACATGATTAAATTTGCTTATGGGGCCGGGCCATGGCCTAAATTTTTTTAAAATCTCAAGCCCATGCCCTTATTTAATATATCTAGACCTGCCTATTAAAGCCATAATTACTGCTTATCACATTAAAGAATATTTTTTATTAATATTATATATTTTATAATTAAATTTAAAAAAAATATCTTAATTTAAAATTACTGTTCTGAGCAGGGTCGAGCTAGTCTGATATAAAAATATAAGAACTTGGGCTTGGCCTAATTGAGCCAAGTGGATAGCCTGACCCTTGAACAAGTCTATATATGATAACATATTATTTTATCAAAAAGTAAATATTATCATTAGCTTTGAAAATATTATCAATAAAGTATATTATCTATGTATCACATTTTCTTTAATTTTATTAGTTAAACTCATTAAATATTGAGAGTTAGTGTATGTTAGTAGTAGAAATTTAAATACTTCTTTAAATATTATTCTTATTTTATTATTATTATTATTACTATTAGTAATGGTAATTAGAATCTGATAATAATATAACAAAGTAATAAGATAAATTAAAAATATGAAAGCTATAACAAATAATGCTTTATAAAAAATAAACTAAATATTAAATATTAAATCTTAAATATTAATACCATATATAATTTAATTAAATATTAAAATTTTAATGTATATTTTATATATGACTAAACTTGCTCATGTATCGAGCCGAGTTGCGACCTATATTTTTTTAAAATCCCAAGCCTAGGCTCTTATTTAACGTGCCCAGACCTGCCTATTTAAGCCAAAATTACTGTTCATCACATTGAAGAATATTTTTTATTAATATTTATATATTTTATAATTAAATTTAAATAACATATGTATTATTTTAATTTAAAATCATTGTTACGGTCGGTTCGAGCTAATCTAAGAGAAAAACATGAGAACTTAACCTGAGGCCCAATTGGGTCAAATGGGTAACCTGACCCTTGAGTAGGCTTATATATAATAAAATAATAATTTATCAAAAGGTAAATCATATCGTGAGCTTTGAAAATATTATCAATAAAGTATATTATTAATTTATCATTTTTTAAATTTAATTAGTTAAACTCATTAACTATTAAGAGTTTATATATGTTAGTTGTAAAATTTTAAATACTTCTTGGAGTAATAATAATAATAATAATAATAATAATATTATTATTATTATTATTATTATTTCAAGTAAAGATAATTATAGTATGATAATATGAAAGCCATAATAGATAATACCATATAAAAAATGAATCAAATATTAAATTTAAATATTGATATCATATATAAATTAATTAAATATTAAAAACTTAATTTATATTTTATATGTAATTAAACTTGCTTATGGGTTAGGCTGAGCTGCGGCCTGAATTTTTTAAAATCTCAAGCCCAGGCCCTTATTTTATGTGCCTAGACCTGCCTGTTCAAGCTAGAATTATTATTTATCACATTAAGGACTAGACCCTCATGCTCAAGCTATAATTATTGTTTATCACATTAAAGAATACTTTTTATTAATATTTATATATTTTATAACTAAATTCAAATAAAATGTATGTTATTTTAATTTAAAATCACTGTTCTGAGTTGGGTCGGGCTAGTCTGAAATAAAAATATGAGAATAGAGCCCAGGCCCATTTGGACCGAGTGGGTAGCCCAATCCTTAAGCAGGTCTATATATGATAAAATAATAACTTATCAAAAAATAAATCATATCATGAGCTTTGAAAGCATTGTCAATAAAGTATATAAGCCATTTATCACTTTTTTCTTTTAAATTTAATTAGTTAAACTCATTAAATATTAAGAGTTTATGCATGTTAGTAGTAAAATTTTAAATATTTCTTTGAATATTATTATTTTTTTCAAGTAATGATAATTAGAGTCTGATAATAATTTAACAAAGTAATAAGATAAATTAAAAAATATGAAAGCTATAATAGATAATATTATATAAAAAATGAAAAAATCACATGTTAGACTAACAACTAAACCTGCCTATGGGCCAGATAGCTCACCCAACACAATAGGCCTGGCATAATCAGACCCAAGTCTTAGATTTTAAATTTCAAGCAAGCTCGACCTAAAATAGTATTTTTTTAAAATAAAATAATATATTTTATTTAAATTAATTATAAAATATGTAAATATTAATATAAAATAACTTTTTAATATTATGAACAATGATTTATATTTAAATGGGTCGGCCAAGCTAAATTCGACCTTGAGCTTAGAATTTAAAATTGTTTTGGGCTGCGGCTAGGCCAATATAACCAAACTAAGATTTTTTCCTGTTGAATCAGGCCAAATACAGGCCTTGGCTTAGAATTCAAATTTACGTAAAAGTGATTATATTTAACATTAAATAAAAAATGATGTAAGATATACTTAAACCCGAACTCGACTTGAACCTGAACCCGGATTGGCTTGAACCTAAATAGACCCAAACTTGAATTGGCCTGAACCTGAATACACCCAAACCTGAATTGGCCCAAACCTTAATTGGCCCAAACCCGAAAGAACTTGAACTTGAATAGACCCGATCTCAAAAAAATCCAAACTTGAAATGACCCGTCCCGAGCCCACCCAATTGCCACCTCTAGTTAGGTACAAATCCTAAATCAACTTGCAATTGAAAGTGTGAACCAATCCCTTTCAATAAATTATTTAAAGTTAAAGTGAAAATAATTAATAAAATAAAAAATTTTCGAGTAGGTTGGGTATGAATTCTAAATTGATCCATAAGTCAATGTGCGAACTAATCACTTTAAATACATCATTTAAAAATAAAAATAAAATAAATTTCTTTTCTTTTTTAACTTTTTGCTCAAGCAAATCGGATACAGATCCGAAATAGACTTACGAGGCAACTTATGAATCAACCACTTTAAATACATTATTTAAAAATTAAATAAAAATGAATAATTTTTAAACTTTTTCATGCTAGTTAGGAATACATCTTAAATTGACTTGCAAGTCACTACAAAACAACTCATTTAATTTAAAAGTAAAATAAAAGTAAAAATTAAAAATAATTAATAAATTTTTTTATATTTTTCCCAAGTAGGTTGAGTATGGATTCTAAATCAACTCAAAAATTATAATATGAATTAACTTCGTTAAATACATCATTTGAAATAAAATAAATAACTTAACTTGAAAAAAAACTAAAATAAATTAATAAAATATTTTTTATTTTTCCCAAGTGAGTCGAATACAGGATATTAAATCAACTAGTGAGTTTACTACATGGATCAACCCTTTTAAATAGGTAATTTAAAAATAAAATAAAAAACTTAAAAATAATTAATAAAATAATATTTTATTTTTCTTTAAGTGGGTCGATATAGGTGCTAAATTAGTTTTTGAGTTCGCATGCAGATTACTCCTTTTAAAATAATAAAAAAATTAAAACAGATCTAAATAAAAAGGTATGACTAACTCTATAGGAGTTTTTTGTTTTTTTAGAATGGTATAGATATTATATAAGCGTATCATTTTCCCCAATATTTGGTTTACATATTGTTTTCGTCTCTATAGTTTCAAACATCATTTTTTTTGTCAAACTTTTTTTTATGTCGAAAGAAATTCTTCCTATCAACCTAAACATCGAAATATGTTAAAGATTACTCGAGAAATAGTAAAGAAAAAAAACCACAGAAGGACCAAATGAAAAATTTTAGAGGAAGCTCCTGAGGTGCTAAACGTGGCTTTCACCATGTTAGGGAGCATTTTACCCTTCTAACTAGATAAACATCAGGGAGCATTTTACCTTCCTAATTATTTATCCGGTTAGGAGGGTTTTAATTTTTTTATATTTTTGGAATAATTTTTTATTAAAATATTTTTAAAGATTAGTATTATTAATTATTATATAATTTTATTATTACGTGTGTTAGATGTTGGACGTATATATATTAATGATGATAATAATTGTTTGTTGTTAGCTATTATTGCCACGTGCCCCTTTCATCTTCGGATGATCTGAAACAAGTGCGCACAACTTAAAAGATATGTATGGTAGTGTGGTTGAGCCTTTAGGTTATCCATTGATCAAGATTTGAATTAGGCATAGTCATATGAATGGGAGAGAGACCGTCGAGCGAATTGCTAATCCAACTAGTCTCAAGAGGCTACCATAAAGTGGCCATAAAATTTGGACTCGCTATCGTAATTTTGCGCTATGCATGACCAGGTGCCTATTGAAAACAATATCCCGAGTTATGAAGCTCGAAACAATGATTTCAAGGGCTATAAGGTCCAGAGAATCATCGGTTAGGTTTAGGAATTGGTAATGCATAGGGAAGGATTAGCAACACCACAATGCTCGAAATCTGTACCCGCTAACTATATGCTCGAAATTAGAGCACAATATAATTTCTCTACTGCTGAATAGTTATTTTCACACTCAATGAACTTCTTCATCAAGTAATAGATAATCTATTTGCCTGACTCATCATGGTGACCCAATACACAACCCATTGACCTATCAAAAATCGATAAATAAAGGATTAAAGATTGACTGAGGATTGGTGGTACAAGTATCGAAGGGTTTGAAAGAAAATGTTTGACTTTAATGATGGCTTCCTAGCATTCTTCATTCCATTCTTTAGGATTTTGTTTTTGAAGTTTCTAAAAGATTGGATTGCATCTGTTAGTCAGTTGGATATAAATCAAGCTAGGTAATTCAACCTTCGTAAAAAACCTTCATTTTTTTTTGGTTTGATGCGATGGTAGGCTTTGAATGGCCTTAACTTTATTAGGATCAGTTTTTATTCCTTTTTGCTCATAATGAAGCCCAATAGTTTACTGGATGTGACACTGAAGGTGCATTCAGTGAGATTTGACTAAGCTGGTATTTGTAAAGTTATTTGAAGAGTTTTCATAAGTTAGCAATGTGCTTAACCTCCTTTGGTGATTTAGTGATCATATCATCCACATAGACCTTTATTTCTTTGTCCATGAATCATGGAACAAGGTTACCTTGCACTTTGATAAGTTATCTCGACATTTTTAAGCCTGAAAGGCATTATTTTGTAGTAGAAAGTGCCCTACATGGTCATGAAGGTGGTTTTCTTCATGTCTTCAATTGCCATTTTAATTTGATTGTATCTTGAAAATCCATCCATGAAGGAAAGCAATGCATTTTTGGTAGTATTATCCACTCGGGTATCGATATGAAGCAAAGGGAAATTGTACTTTGGACTAGCTTGATTCGTATAGTCTACACATCAATACTTTCCCATCTTTCTTAGAGATGGGGATAGTATTAGCCACCCATTCAGGATATTTGGCTACTTCGAGAAAGACTGCCTTAAATTATTTCTTCACTACCTCTTTAATCTTTAGGAGCATTTTCGATTTTATCTTTATAACCTTTTGTTGTATTGGCTTGCACTCAAGTTTGAGGGGAAGTTTATGGACCATTATATTGTTGTCTAATCCAGGCATGTCTTGGTGCGACCAAGTGAACACATCCCAATATTCTTGGAGAAGATTTATCAGTTTAGTTCAAGTTGATGGGTTTATAGAGGTTCTAATTTTGACCTCTTTTTGATCTTTTTAATTCCTAGGTTTATAGTTTCAATGGGCTTTTTGTGAGGTAATATCTATTTTTGTTCTTATTCAATTAATCTCAACAGGTCTGGTAGTGCAGTACTTTCTTTAGAATCTCTTTTAGACTCGATTTCACTAATATAGATTGCTTACTAGAAATTTATGTCTGATATCTCGATATGAATGTTCATGTCACTTTCATCTAGGTATTTGAAGATATGAAAAAATATAGGTGGAAAAAAATGCAAAAGAAGGTCAAGGAGTTGACAAAAATTATGGCAATAGACACAAAAGATGAAATGCATAATGTTTAGTCATTTTCATTAGTAATGCTTAATAAAAGGGTGCCTATACAAAGAACCGTACAATGCTCTTGGGCAAAAACATGTAGGTTAAGTTCATAACGTTACTTTGAAAAAGACTTGAACAGTACAATAATCTTAGTTTTAGTCCAAATACTTACAACAAATCTTGAAAAACACAGACTAGTCTTCTGGACTTCTATTGTCGGCTCATCGATTTCATTGATGGAGAGATCTCCAAATGCTTTGTTTAGTACAAGTGCAACATTATCACAGCCAACATTCACATATCTCTCCGAATAGAAAATTTCCTAGAATAGCAAAAATATCATTGACCTTTTCCTTGAATTTTATCACAATAAGTAGGTTATCATCTTCTCACAGTTCTTTTGAGTTTGTTTTCTTTTTGTTGTGCACTAGGCTTGAAGTCTAAACCTCTTTTATTGGTTTGGTTGATAACTTTCAAGGCTTTAGCATTTCCTTGAAGATGATTTCGAGTCTTTTTTTGGCTCAGGTGCCCTTGCCAATGGTTAACTTTAAACCCATATGAGTGCTCTTTGATTGATAAGGCCTACTACTAGTAACATTTCCTTAACATAAGTGGCATTGGCAAACTCAAAAGACTAAAATGAGATTTGGAGCATCCTCATTGGGCTCAATACACCTGGCATTAGTGGTAGTAGCAATAATAATATCTTCCTTTCCTCTGATGTTGACAACCTTGTTTTTAATGATGAATTTCAACTTTTGATGCAGTGATGATGGCATTATCCCCGTAGAGTAAATGCAGGGCCTTCATAATGGGCAATTATATGATGGAGTAATATCCAATACGTGGAAGTCAACCTCGTAAGTGCATGAGCCAATTTGGAGTAGAATCTTAACATTTTCCATGATGTTTCTACAAGTTCCATCAAACACTTGCATGACCATGTATTCTAGATATAAGATGCATCAATAGGGTGCTTGTTCAAGCATGATATAGGCATTACATTTAGAGCTGACCCATTATTGATGAGCACCTTGGGCAATATGCTGCATTTGTAGTATGTCGTGATGTGAAGGGCTTTATAGTTTCCTCTTCCTTTATGAGAGATTTCATCATTGATAAAAGATATATAGTTGTCAGTAGTGATGTTACTTACTGACAGTCCAACTAACCTATAGAGATGTCAAAATGACACATGCCTCATTCAAGACCTTGAGGAGAGCATTTTTATGAGCGTCAGAGTTTAGTAATAGTGATAGTATAGATATCTTGGCGGGTTGCTCATTCAACTGATGGAGATGTTGTGTTCACTGTGTTTAGTAAACTTAAGGAACTCTATAGTTTTTTTTCTCACTTAATAGCTATTAGGTCTGATTCTTAGGCTACAAACTTCGATGCCTGAGGAATAAAAGTGGTGTTCTTTTAATGGACTTCACTTTTTGATGCAACCAGGGCATAACATCTACCACTCCGAGTTAGGTGGCTTACCCTTGAAAGGTTAAAGTTTGTTGCTTCCTAACTAGATTCTGTAGTCATTAAAGTTTTGCTTTCGTATTTCCATGGAACCACCTTGTTGTCCTTTTAAGGGAAAGGGAATGGAAGTTGAATGATCATCTTTGGTGTAGGCTAAATAGGGGTAGCGTTAACTCTTGATCAGTTATTAAATAAGACTAATGGCCTTCTAACCCCACAAAGAGAATTACTTTCATCCTTTTCTATGGCATTGAAAGACTATACTACATTTGTAAATTAGGTATGTGAGGCTCGCTTTTTATCTAGAATTTGATACTGCCCTCATTCATTATTCTTTAAATCATAGCATGAAACTCTTTGCACTTTTGAAGAGTATGCCATATATGGTATGAAATTGCAGAAATCATTGGTTCCTTCTTTTGTTTTTTTGACTCCATTAACTAAATCAGTTTGTACCAAGATTTGCCAAACCTGATTCATTAGCATCCTGACTTGACCATAGATTTTATGATCTTGCAGTCTTTTTCAATAGCCATTTTCTTTACATCAGATTCAACATAGACCTAGGATGACCTGTTCCAACACTGGATTTTGGCCTTTATTCAACCTGAACCTTTTTTTTCCTTTGCCCTTAAGATTATCTCTTTTGTCTAAGTCTCTTTTCATGGCTTTATGAGCATTCCATCTAATACGACTACATTTGCAAGGTTCTTGGGTGGCTTTTTACTATCTTCTCATAATAAAGTTTGTAATGTGCCAATGAACTTAACAATTATCCTTTTTTCTATCAACAAGGGGTAAATCTAGTCTACTTCTTCCATCCACCTCAGAGCATACTGCTTGAAGCTTTTGTCAGCTCTGTTTTTCATGTTCATGAGAGAGAAACAACTTGAATCCTCATCGATGATAGGTCTCTTCTCATTTATGGCATTAATGGACAAATCGATACACTTATCCTACTCATAGAACTTAATTTTGGACTGGTCCATTATCCCTTAGACTATCTCTAAAAAAAGTAGGCAGTGTTACAGAGTATGCCCTTGACCATAGTGGCAGCAACATGGTTCAATGGTTTTTTTACTTTGGTTTTTGTTGCCTGGCACTATTCTTACCATCATAAAAGCCTGTCATAGCTTACTTATCAGGGTTTTGACTTCCCTGATGTTTCTTTTGACCCAATATCTTTTCCCTTCAATCACCGCATTCACTTTTGGCTTAGCATGGTTAGAAAATGGATGGGCTCCAATGTTAAGTTCAAGCCCTTGTTTGACCTTGATCATACCCTTTTTTAATAGGCTCCGCACATTTTTCTTGAACGAGGTGCAATTTTCAATAGAGTGACCTTGTGTTCCAACATGATATTCACAATAGGCATTCTTATTACACCATCAAGATACGACAGTGATCTTGGGTTTATGAATATTAAAACCACTAGTTGTCTTACCAATAAATAGGAGTAAATCTCTTTGTAAGAGTAAGAAAATGGTTTAAAATATTCCCTTTCTCGGGGTGTTTGTTGATTATTTGGAGCTCTTATATTGTTTGCATTACAAGATTATATGCTCTGGATCGTGTTTTAAATGGGATTCGTGAAGCTCATTGTTGAATTGAACCCAATAGAATAAAATGGTTAAGGTATTAGTGAGTAGGGGTTAAAGCCTGGATAACCATGTTTGGGAAATACATGCTTTATGCTAAATATAGATTTCGAGTGACCTTGGCTGGACTTTTGCTAATAGCATTAACCTTTTTCTCTTTACCCTTGGCTATTGACTTTTTACTTGACCTTGATGATTCTCTAATGGATATTTTTGCCAATGGATATTAAGCATTTCATTTGATATAACCATGTCAGTAAAATTTTTTGTGGCATTTCCTACTAACTTTTGTAATAGAGAGCTCGTAGGGTGTTGATAAACGTGACTATCATTTGTTTTTCAATCAAAAGAAGTTGAACTTGAGCTACTTCTTCTCTTTAACTCTGAGCACACTATCTGAAGCTCTTAGAGGAATTTTTTTCCATGTTCATAAAGAAATGGCGATATGGGGCCTAGTCAGATATATGATTATATTGATGGAGGAAAGCATGAGCCAAATCTACCTATGTTTGAATTCTTATAGGATCTAGACCTATATACCAACAGATGGCTACCCCAATTAGGCTATCTTGGAAGTAGTGAATTAATAGCTTTTTGTTCTCCTTATATCCGTCTATCTTATAGCAGTACATGTGAAGGTAGGCAATAGGGTCCATTGTCCTATTGTACTTCTCAAAATTTGGCACTTTGAATATGCGGGATGACAAGGTGAGAAACCAATCCTAAGGACTTGAAGTCTGTAATCCTAAATTTGTTACTTTATTCGACAACTCGAAAGCACTTCTTTAATGACTAATACTTGTCTAACTCTTTATCATTTTTCCAAGTCCTCTTCGCTCTTTTCTGCTCCACTTTCTCATCAAGATTTGGGACTATAGGTCTTGCCGGTGAAGAACCTGCTCCCAAAAACCCTTAAAACATATAGGGTATCATCGCTAGGTTAACATAGATCATTAGTTGAGTTGATGGGATTATTGTTGCTGGGGGACACTGTCCATGTCATACCCCTTCCTAAGCGTTAGTGGCTTTAAAATTACCATTCAAGTTGCTTTTAAAATTGATCAGTTCTTTTCCTGTGTTGGCAGTGCTCGTTTGCCCTTTTTCTTTTAAAACCTCAGACAATAGCTTAGTTAATTTCACAATCTGAGCTTGGAGTTTCTCATTCTTACAAAGTGATTGATCCTGAGACTCTGTATACATGAGCTCGAGTTGTTCGATTTGGGTTTGATGATTGTTTTCCATGATTTTTTGATAATTACATGTGTTATACCAATGATAAATGGTAGATTCCATGTTTAAAGGACTTTCACTTTGGATTATTACCAGATTAGACCTTTATGATGTGTCATGAGCATGTTTAATCAGATGCCAATGAGTATGCAATGATAAATGACATACAAGAATAAAGTAATAACAGAGTTGAGTTAATCATGCAAATGCAAGAAAGATAATTGGATTAGGTAACAACTTCACTAATAGCATCTTTCCTTAGAGCAATAAAATATCTCGGTTATGCACAATTACATTTGGAAATGCTTGACATAATTACATTATTTGATCATGTGTTCCAAGAAATACAGCAGGTTTTGTTATGGGTTCTGATGGGCAATATGTCACATGTCAAGGATTGGGCTATATCCATCATGTACTCAACCTCTAATTAGGTAGTATGAATCTGCTCGGTGAGATGGCAATAGTGGTCTTTATATCTATGGCTACCTGATTAACCATTTATAGCCACTATTGTTCCTACCGCTTGGAGGCCTTTACTACTTCATCAACCTGGTCTTGACAAGCTTGTAGAGAATGCTCTAAATCTTGGATTCTAAATGTTAGAACTTTATTCTTAACCTGATTTGCTCTAAGTCATTGGTTTAAGCTTTTAGGTACCCATTAATCCTTCAGTAAGTTGACACAAAGGCATGGGTTCTAACAAGCTTTTCCTTATTCATCCTAGCCTCATCTTTTCATTGATACAACTATTTTTTTAAGGTAATAATCTATTCCTTCTATTCCATTGATGACTTGCCAAAGTGTCAAGCTTTGTTCGCTTTATTAATTGCCATGTAGTCTTTTGTCAGACTTTCAAGATCTTTTTTGAAGAGGGTTTTCTCCTTGACAACTAGTTTATTTCACTATCTTGAAGATAGAGATCTATTTCCAATTGACTTTTCTCTTCTTTTAAGTGAGTGATTTCCATGGTGAAGGTTGCCTTTTCTTGCTCAAATTCTCGCCTGAGCATTTCGATCTCAAAGGGAAAATCATCAAGTGACACCTGTGATGTTCCAGAAAAGGTAAGGCATTATTACTGCAACAAACTCTTCACTAATCATACTACTTCCTCTCTAATATCTCTCTATACAATAGGTTTGTTTCTAAGCATGGAAGGCTAGCTACACTTTAGATTTGTAAGTAGGCTTATCATAGTCAAAATTCCACTACTCTAAGTCTTGGATGAAGGGAATGAATTATCGATATTGAAATTGTCATAAGACTAATATAGGTGTGTAGCTAGTACTTCCTCATAACCCTATAAATGGCACATAACTTTAATCTCTGCATGATATATATTGTCTATGTTGAAAACCAATGG
Source organism: Adansonia grandidieri (assembly GCA_038382065.1). Classification (NCBI taxonomy): domain Eukaryota; kingdom Viridiplantae; phylum Streptophyta; class Magnoliopsida; order Malvales; family Malvaceae; genus Adansonia; species Adansonia grandidieri. Next base: position 21,285 of record JBBYHK010076762.1, on the reverse strand, counting down.
GCCTTTTATGTCACCTCTTCCCCTCCAAGTTTTTAATATTTTTGGACCTATTCTCCTTAAACTTTTCTTGGGGCCATTCCTCCTTAAGGCCTTTAGAGATAGGACTAAAGCTAGGACGAAATTGTATGATATTCTTTTTTATCAAGGCAAAAGTGGCTAACAAGACAAATGTGAAGAAGTGATGTGCATCCGATAAAGTGACACTATACCCATTTTCTTAGATCGAATAATTTTAGCAACGATGGTAGGTGGAAGATTGATATTGAAGCATAATCAAGAAAAAGAGATCTACTACATAGCCTAGTGTTCTAAAAAATATCATTAGACCACATATTGCCAGAGCATAGATATCTTGGATTTTTCAATTGTTAATGGTATTCGCCATTGCTTCCTTTAAACTTGTCCATAAGATGCATTCATTGTTGCCTTTCTTGATATGACTCTCAATCCAAGGCTTTAGTGCCCCAAGAATCTGAGCCAATCTTTCCTTAAAGATTAGAAGCTGTAAAGCCTTATAGTATATTCTGTTAGTCTTAGCTCTCTCTCAATATTAAGTAACATGGCATATTCATCAATTGCGGGGACCAAATCTTCATGATTGAAGATTAAGCATCGATATTCTAGATTTTAGAACTAATACACTGCTTATAACAAGCCATCATCCAAAAGGACCTAGAGTAAGAGTGCAATGCCTTTGTCTCTTCTCAAGAAAGATTCTCTCTCGATATCATTCTAACTGGCCCATATATGCTTTAGATCTTGCGAATCATTTTAATGGTATCATATGTTGACCTTTCATGCATCACTGAGACATACCTTGATTTAAGAACGTCTTTATCTTCATGTTATTGGCATTCTAACCATGCTTAAACATTTTCAAAAGACTTTAGATCAAAAGTAGACTATTGTTCCATTATTGACATCCCTTGCTGAACACCGAACCATTGTCCAATCATCCCATGATGATGATTATGATGAAATGATGTATGCATGAAACAAAAAATAGAAGGGGAACGAGTTGGTGGCTATACAAAATAACAAGCATAGGAATTAAGGAATAAAAGAACAAAAATGCATCACAAAAATTGCCCTAACAATAGCCAATATGATGCCTAAGGGTAAACACGACAACTATGATAGCATATGGATAGCAAAACGGCATGTTCGAGTTAAAAAAATTCTCTTAACAAGATGGCATGATACCTTACGGGGTCAAAACTTATTGCCCAAGTGGTGACGTTTATTCGTCACCATAGTTAAGCCATTGTTTGGATATCATGATAGTTTGTTTAAGTTATATATGACTCTTTTAAGAAGACAAAGGGCATTGTAAGTAATAGCATTCACTTATCATCACCCATTTATTAAAGAGGGTTAGCAATAAAATATAATGGCATATCCTAAGAAATGATCATAAAAAGTAACAAATGTAGGTGACAATGTTTGTCCATCATTGCCTAAATAATCATGGTGTAGAGAAGTAAAGGCAAGAAGTGTTTCCTTGATTGACCCTACTTTTCGTGTTATTCTAATAGCGCTCTGGTATGGTTTAACATGATTTGGCTCATAAGGTTCATTATATGGGTTTAGGTTGATGTCTAAATCGGTATCCAAATTACATTTTTATCTAGTAAGGATAGCCCAGTCAACCAGATCTGACGCCTATCAAGGGTTTAGTAGAACAGGTTCGGTCCGATAGATGTATTTCTTTATGTAAATACGGAGGAGTACTCACAAGAAACATAGGTAATTTACACCTTTAAAGGTCTTGCCATGCCTATGATAAGAGTTACTTACAAAGATCGATAGCTACTTCCTCCTAATAATTAGGATACTAACCTCACCACGGAGTTTGGTGAGAATCTAGTGCAAATGCATGTGCATTATGTGTCTTGGAGAAATAATTGAACCTTTTGTTTAACTGCTATGTTACTGTACTTATTCAAATTAACATGTATTTGGGAACAAAATAGCCTTAGACAATCATAGGATAAAAACCACTAAAATAAAAGGTTAAAAGATAAAGATAAAGATAAAAGGGGATTATATCTAAATAATAATAGAAGCCAAAAATTTGAGAACTGAGCAAGACATAGCTAGTCGTAGGCTTAACTCTCTAATTAATTCCCTAGTGTAGTTGCCAAGCTGTCGCCACATGCCTCTTTCATCTTCGATCGATCTGAAGCGAACGTACATGACTTAAAAGATATGGATGTTGGTGCAATTAAGCCTTTAGGTTATCTCCTGATCAAGATTTGAATTAGGCATAGTGAAGAGGAGAGAGATCCTTAGGCAAATTGCTTATCCAACTAATCTTAAGAGGCTATCATAAAGTGGCCATAAATTTGGACTCATCACCAATCATTTTGGGTTGGGGCATCAAATGCCTATTGAAAAGAATATTTCGAGTTACGAAACTCGAAATATCAATTTCAAGGTCTAAAGGTCTAGAGATTCATCGGTTGGGTTCTAGAGCTATTTATGTGTGAGAAAGGATTAGCACCCCCATAATGCTCGAAATCGGTACCTGCTAACTATATCTTACTTTGGTTTTGATTTAATTGGTTTTGCTTTATCATTATTTCAATATAATCACTTTCAATGTATGGATTCTTGTGAAAACTGTAGATCGAAGTTTTCAAAGAAAATTTATATTACCTATACAACCTAGAGATGTTGGTAACATAATGATTTTTTATAGAAATAATCTCCAGCTTAAATTTTAAAAATCCAAGTATTACGTGTCAGGCACTTAAGAGATGCCAACATAAAACATTGCCTTGTAAGTTTTTTGAAAATGATTTAAAAAAAATGAATGCACATTGGTCATTACAAAAAGAAAACATGTTAGTAGTATAGAAAAGAATATAATCATATCACATAAGATCAATCACACATAAAAACATAAAGAAAAAGAGGGACGATAGAAATCTATCTCATAATTGTCTTTGATTATTGAAGAATAGTGGGGATGACAAGTTTGAGACATGTTTAGATTCAAATATAACTTAAGGGATCGGAAAAAAGGTTTTAATTAAAATGGCTCAAGATGCTTAGGAGAAAAATCAAAATTTTGATAAAAAGCAAGGTTGGAATATCCCCCTAGAAAGTGGGGTTGGAGTATCCCCTAAGGTGAAAATTTTGGATGTGTTCGAAAGAATGTTTTGATCAAAAGCCCTTTTGAGAAGGTCTAGAAGAAAAAATTTAGACTTTAGGTAAAGAGTGGGGTTGGAGTATCCCTTCGGAATGTAGGGTTGGAGTTTCCTCAAAGATGGAAATTTTGGATGTGTTCAAAAGAAGGTTTTGATTAGCAGTCCCAAGAATGTCTAGAACAGAGAAAATTTATGTTTCGAATGAAAAGTGAGGTTGGAGTATCGCCTCAAAAAGTGGGGTTGAAGCATCCCTAAAGACAAAAATTTTAGATTTGTTGAAAAAGATTTTATGGAGAAAAATGATATTTACGGATAAAAAGTATCATAAAAATAGAGCCTTAGAGTTTGAATAAACTATTTTCGTTTTATCCTTGATCCAAGCCTAGACAACTTGCGTTATATTACATGAACCAGTGGGAAGTCAATTGAGTACATTTCAAGAAGTTCAAACATCTTGATAAAAGTGGTCTGAAAAGTTAGGTTGATTTTAATTGCAAAAATAGGGGACATTATTGTGCTATCTCCCTTCCCAAATTTGTTTCAGGTAAATTTAGAGGTGTTAGGAATCGAGCGAGGTGCCATTAGAAAGGTAACTCATAAGGTTTAATATAAAAATATTCCAAAATTAGGTTTGTTTTGACACTAGTAGCCTATGCAGAGGAAGGCATAGTAGACTTTGGAAAATTTGTATCAGACTCATTCAGTATCGTTAAATCGCAAACAACACCTTATCAGAGAGGGAATTTCATGGCTTTCTAGAAAAATATCTTTAGAAAATTCAAAAAACCACCCGATGAGTCAAAATGGCTTGAATAGAATGAAGTTCACTGGTTCTAGAGTTCTAGACAGCAAAGGTTGAAAAATCATAACCCTTTCATTTGGAATGATCTGGGTGCAAATAAGACACCATTAGAAAGTTAATTTGATGCCCTTTCATGGAAAAATATTAGAAAATTCCAAGAAAAATATGTTTGATCAAAAACAATTTCTTTAATGGTAGGTGCCATGCTGTTTGAGCAAAACAAAGGAGTTTTTTAGCATTTTTGGGTTTTTCAAGATTAGAGTTGTGCCAAAGATGCTCGAATATTCGTGACAGAAAGGACTAGGTAAAATAGGCATCACAAATTCATTCCACAAACTTAGAGTACTTTACGATGATGAAACTACCCATTGACCTTGCTACTAATAAGGTATTGAGCTCAAGATCAAGGCTTAATATTTTAACAAAAAAAGGGTATTTTTCTAAGAAAAAAGCATTTTATTCAACTAGGAATTCAAACTTGGAAAGTCTAATTTGTCCCTAACATCGAAGGACCAATTTAGTGAAAACATTAAATCATGCTAGCCTATATCTATTGGAGGTAGCATAGATCTAGCTTAGGGGTTTCGGAAATTAGATTTTTGGTAGCAAAAAATCAAGCATTTTGACACAAAAATTATGAAAGAAATGTAACATGCATAATAGCGAATATGAACAACACATTCAAGCAAACAAGGTGGCATTTTGATAAAGGGAAAAAATGGAAAAATGTTTGATGATGACAAGTAAGATGCATGGGAATGTTAACCTTATAAATAACATTTAGAATCGAGCCATGTGTGACAGTATAACATGTTTAACTGAAAGATAACATGCTGGAATTTAAAGAAAAAAACATTTTTGTTTCATAAAACCTACCAAGATACAAGAAAATGCATGAATATTCTCAATACATGTTGGAGTGAACATTCAAATATGAGATGAACATTTAAAGGTGGATAAACATAGCAAGAAATGCATGAACAGAGATTGTTGTGATGGTGAAAGTAAAACATGGCATTTTTGACCATCTAAGCAACATCAAGGAATCAAAAAAATCATCAAGCCTAAAACTACCACAACCAATGCCATAGTAATGCATGAAAATCTTAGATGGGTCATGGTAACATAAAAAAGTCACTAAGATGATGAGAATATTGAAGAATCATGGAATAAACAGAGTAAAAGGGAGAAAAACATACCAAAAGTTTCAAGCTTTTTATTTGAGCAACAATTTTGAACTTAACCTTTTTCCTTTATTTTGGTGTTGGACATCAAGAAAGTGATGAAAAAAGGGGCTTTTTAGTTAGGGTATGGACGAAAGGGAGTTTTGAGAGGAAGTATGAGTGGAATGGAATGTTTTAGAAGTGTTAGTTTTGAGGAGATAGGGAATGGAAAATAGTTTGGTTTTTTGGTGGATAGGAATATTGAGAAAGCATGGATGAAAGTGAATGCTTTCTTTCTATCTATGTACATGTCTTTGCATCTCTCAACTAGGCCAAAGTTAGCATATATAGCCATGTGACCATGAAGACAAAAAATGCAAAAAGCAAGGCCATTATAGGGTTTTAGTGTATGTACCTTATGTAGAGAAATGGTACAGTGCTCAGCGGCCATGCAAATCTATTGGCTTGCTCAGGAAAAATAGTGGACCAATGCCACTTTATGTAGCTATGCATTGAGAAAAATCAGCCTTACCCTTTGGCAATCTGCATAATGTCACAGAATGTCCCTTGTCATTGGCTATTTTGGCCTAAAAAATTTGTATAAAATCCAATACAAGCATTGAAAAAAAGCTGAGGCATTAATGATTTTTGGTACAAGAAACATGTTTGAATTAGATTTTCAAAACAATGGCGCAAAGGCTAAAGGACAAAATGCCTTAGTATATCAATACGAAACATCTTGTATTAATACATAAGGTAATTTTTACACATGATTATCGATACAATGAAGCATGTATCGATACCAAGAGCAAAAACAGTTTATAGTCTCGAGATTTAAAGGTAGATATTGATACTTCATGGGCTTGTATTGATACACTTAAGTATCGATAATTTGGCCAAAAATCATAATTTAGCTATTGGTAAGGTCTGTATCAATACAAACATATTCAGTATCGATACCACTTATTAGGTCTCGATATCAAACCCTCTTGTATCGATATTCATGTGAAAATTTGAATTCTTAGTTTTATAAAAGCTTGGTATGAATACTTAAGCACCAATATGACTTTCACACACTTGTGGCTCTTTGAATTACCTCTTTTTAGTCAAAAATAATGAGAAATTAACCATGCTTCCAAGGATGCTAATTACCTCTAATGCCTTGGATGATGACCTTTAATGTTTTAGATGATCCTTAGACAAAATAGGGTGTCTACAACTATCATAAAAGGTTTGGCTTAAATCAAAGTGATCTAACAATGTTTAAAGTTAAAATGTGTACAATCATCTCACAAATTATGGATTTATATGTGTAGATATCCTACTGTTTAATTTCTTATTTATGATAGGCCAAGTTAGAAATAGGGAAAGTGTGTAGTTATAAAAGGGTTATGGTACCTAAATTATACATATGATACTTTTTTGACATCCCATCATTAGAAAAGAAAAAGTTCCATTCTCCTAAAATTCATACTTATTAATTTGGAAGACTAAGAACTATAAGACTAAAGAATCTCATCGATATTCAAGGAGTCAGGTATGCTTCCACATTCAGTTTTGTTTTCTTGATGATGTAACATGGATGATCTTGGCAAAGTGATGGTCTTCAACTACATAAAGAATTTTCTATCAATTGCTATCCTAGCCACTCATGTTGAATCATTAAGAAAAGAATTTATAGTTATTGTGAAATCTATTGTTTTGGTTTTTAGTTTAGGTTTAAGTTTTTGGTTTCTTATAACATATTTGTACATATGCAAATATTATTTCTTTTTCATATGTATAGGTTAAAGAATCCTTGTGGATTCAATTGATTCTTCTTTTCTTTTGGTTGAGCATAACAAACGAAGAATACGACAAAGAAATGAAAACATGCTAACTTTTCTCTTATTTTTTGCTGCATATTACATAGGAGAAGGAACAAGTTAAATTGGGCTAGGATTAGTTTTTTATTAAAGCTATTGGTACTTCTAATGGGCATGAGCCTATTTGGATTTTGTTAACCAGGTCCAAAATATACTCAGCCTAATAAAGAAATGCTAAAATGCAAAGGTCCATTTGATGTTAGATAAGGATCAAAGTTGGGTTAAATTGACTCATTTGACCTAGACCTGATTGAATATTAACCATTGATTTTGACCTTTGTTGTTAACTTTGACCAAAAATTTTTTAAGCATTTTTTTGGGAATTTGAATTTGAATACTGGCATGTTAATATATATATATTGAGAGTAATTAATTGAAGCAACACGTTGCCAAAGTAACCTCTCTTATGGAAATTAATTGTTTTGAAATATAAATGGTTGTGTGCATGTAAACTATGTAAATATTGATCAATCCAAAAAAAGGTCAATGTTTAATAGAATCTTATGTGCACTTACGGTAGCAAACACACGATGATCATTTAGTTTTACATGTGAATAGTAAATCAGCTTAAAGAAAGATTTATTATTTGAAATGTTCTTATTATCAGTGTTGGATTACTACACCAAGATATTATTTACAAGTTAATAGTTAGTCTAAAAATAAAATATTAATGGAGTGCTCGGTATCTTGAGATGGGTTTTACCTTTTTTTTCCTTTGGTTTTGTTTTCTTAAGTCTTATGTGAGCTTGTTTTTTGTTTGTCTATTGTTTTTCGATTAAACTACAATTAATCTTACAAATGTTACTGCCAATATCAACTTTATTCTTATGCTAAATGGCACTAACTTTAAGTCATGGCAAGGGAACCTTATGCTAGTTCTTGGAGTCATGGATTTTAACCTTACATTAAGGGTTGATTCTCCTCCACCTCTTATAGATAAGCATACCTCTAAAGAAAAAAGGGGTATGAAAATATGGAGAGATCAAATCACATGTGTATGATGATCATTAACAAGGCCATTCTGGAAGCTTTCAAGGGCACCATGTCTGACAAGATTACTACAACTAAGAAGTTCATGGCTAACATTGAAAAAAAGTTTAGACTAAAATAAGTATGCTCTTCACAAATCCAATTTCCATGAGGAATATCATGAAGATGTCTTTTCTTGCTTTTAAGTTGAAAGCACTTAAACTAGAACTCTTGAAAACTTACTAGTGCATCTAGTTTTGATATCCTTCTGCCATAGTTTAGCTAGTTTAAGGTGAGCTATAATTGTCAGAAAGAGGCTTGGTCTCTAAATAAGCTCATCTTAATCATGTTTAGGAAAAAGAGAAATTGAAGCAGAAAAAGATAAAAATTGCTTACTTTAACACTAAAAAGAGAAAGAAGAATAAAGAAGTTATGAATATGACATTGCATAAAAATAAGTGTGCCAATTATAATGCATGGCATGCAAGGAAATGTATGCTTATCAATTTTGTTTTTTTTTAAGGTTAATTTGACTTTGGTACATAGACAAACGTGTTGGTTAGATTCTAATGCAACAATTCACATCAGTGTCTCTATGCAAAGGATGCTTGAATTGTCGAATGCTAAATAACAGTGAAAGATACATCTACATTGGTGATGGCAAGCTGGTGGAGGTCAAAATAATCGAAAGTTTAAGATTGTTATTTATTAAGAATTGGTTTTTACTTGGATTTGATTAAGGCTTTCATTATACCATCTTTTAGATTAAATTTAATTTCTATTTCAGCGTTAAACAAGTTAGGTTATTGTTGTTCATTTAGCAATGGATGATTTAGTTTTTTTTTTCAAAATTCGAATTTGGTTGGCTACAATTTTTTATTAGGTTACGATAATCTATATTTGCTCAAGACGATTGCTTTGTTTAATAAATCTTTGCATATTAATATAAAGAATAACAAGCGCCAATTAGCTTGTGAGAATTCATCTTCATTGTGGCACAAGAGATTTGGTTGCATCTCCAAACAGAGAATTGAAAGGCTTATGTTTGATGGTATTCTCGAGCCCCTTGATTTCTCAGATTTTGATTTGTGTGTGAATTGTATTAAGGGGAAGTAAACAAATGTTCGGAGCTTTGGTGCCATC
>JBBYHK010076762.1:0-12091 GCA_038382065.1 Adansonia grandidieri | reverse complement strand
CTCATAGATAGTTTTTCATGATTTGGCCACCATTATCTCATTCATGAGAAATCATAATTATAGACACTCTATTTTGTTCAAGCCATCATCTAAGGCATCAGAGGCAATTACTTTGAGCATCCTTGGAGGCACAGGTCAATTTCTCATTATTTTTTACTAAAATAAGGTAATTTAGAAAGCCACCATTATGTGCAAGTCATATTCATACCAAGATCTTACACCACTGAAAATTCAAATTTTCACATGTAGTGTTAATACAAAAGGGTTTGGTATCGACACCTAATGAGTGGTATTGATACTTAGCATGTTTGTATTGATACAAACCTTGGCTGTGGCTAAAATTATGATTTTTTACCAAATGTATCGATACTCAAGCAAGAGTATCGATACAAGCCCATGAAGTCTCTATACATACCTCAAGTCTCAAGACTGGAAACTTTTTTGGCTCTTGGTATCGATACTTTGGGTAAAAATTACCTTATGTATCAATACAAAATGTTTTGTATTGATGCACCAAGACATTTTTCTCCAATTCAAGCCATTTTTCAATGTTTGCACTATTGATTTGAAAATTCGATTTAAACATGTTTCTTGCACAAATATCATCAAAATTCATAACAAGCCTCAGCTTTAGGGATGTGATTGGATTTAAACAAAATTTTGAAGCCCAAATAGCCAATGACAAGGGACATTTTATGACATTATGCAAATTGCCAAAGGGTAATGCTTATTTTTTCTTAATGCTAAGTTGCATAAAGTGGCCTTGATCCCCTATTTTTGCCAAACAAACCACTGAGTTTGCATGGTAGCTGAGCATAATACGTTGTCTCTATATGAGGTACATGTACCAAAACCCCATAATGCCCTTACTTTTTGTATTTTTTGTCTTCATAGTCACATGGCTATATATGCCAACTTTGGCTCAATGAGACAGATATATAGAGACATATACATAGACATAAAGAGTAGAAAACCCTACTACACTCACATATTCTCAATAAAGAGCACTCATTTTCATACATTCCTTTAATATTTGTAATCACCAAAAACCAAAAACTTTTCTTTGTTCCTGTAGCTCTTCAAAACCACCACTAAAAAACCCTCTATAACCCTCCATTCCAATCACCTATCTTCTTAAAGTCCCCTCCACCAACACCCTAATTAAAAAGCTCTTTCTTTTTATCACTTTTATGCTGTTCAACATCAAAAAAAGGAAAAAGGTGAGTTTAAAGTTACTGTTCAAAGATAAATGTTAAAGCTTGAAATTTTTGGTATATTTTCTCCTCTTTGCTTTGCTTATTCTATGATTTTTTAGTATTCTCATCATCTTAGTGGCCTCTTTATGTTACCATGATCTTTTTAAGATTTTCATGTATTATTGTGGCTTTGGTTCTGGTAGCCTTAGGCTTGATGATCCCCTTCATGCCCTGATGTTACTTGGATGGTCAAGTATGCCATGCTTTATTTTCACCATCACAATAGTCTCTTTTCATGCATTTCATGCCATCTTTCATCCATTGTCACATATTCACCTCATATTTGGATGTTTACCCTAATATGTCTTAAGCTTATTGATGTATTTTCTTGCATCTTGGTAGGTTTTATGAAACAAAAATGCCTTTCTAAAAATTCCATCATGCTTTCTTTAGGTTAAACATGTTCATACCATCATACATACTTTGATTCTAGATGTCATTTATAAAGCTAACATTCCCATGCATCTTACTTGCCATTATCTTACATTTTTGCCACCTTTTCCATTATTAAAATATCATCTTGTTTATTTAAATGTGCCATCCATGTTCATTATTATGATTGTTGTGTTTCATTCATAACAATGTGTCAAAGTGCCTACTAGTTTATTTCATATCTGATTTGGAAAGCCCCAATTTAAATTCATGCTACCTCCAATAGATAGAGACTAGCATGGATTTAATGTTTCCACTAAATTGGTCCTCCAATCTTAGGGATAAATCAAACTTTCTAGGTCTAGATTCACGGTTGAATAAACTCTCAAATGCTTTTTTCTTAAAAAATAATCATTTTATTTGATAAAACATTAAGCCTTGATCTTGAGTCTAATACCCCTATTTATGGCATAGTCAATGGGTTATTTCATCGTCCCAAGCTACTCTAGGATTATGGAATGAATTTGTGATGCCTATGTCACCCATTCCTTTTTGTCATGGACGTTTGGACATCCTTAACTCGAGTTCAGTCTTGAGAAACTTGAAAATACCAAAAAACTCCATTATTTTTGCTCTGACAGCACTATGCCTACCATTAACAAATTATTTTTGAGATTAAATATACTTTTCTAGAATTTTTTTAATATTTTTCCATGGAAGAGCATTGAATTATATTTCTAATGGTGTCTTAGTTGCACTTGGCTCATTCTAGATGAGTGAGTTATGATTTTTTGAATGTTTGTTGTCTGAAACCCTTAGAACTAGCAAATTGCATTTTGTTTGGGCTATTTCAACCCACCAAAGGATTTTTCTGAATATTCTAAATATTTTTCCTAAACAAATCATGAAATTTCATTCGTGGAAAAGTATTATTTGTAATTTAATGATACTAAATGAGTTTGAAACAATTTTCTAAAGTTTACTATGCCATTTCTCTTGCACAAGCTGCCAGTGCCAAAACAAACCCAAATTCAAAAATTATTTCTATCTAGAAAGTAAATTTTTAGGATTTTTGAAATATTTTTATATTAAACATTATCGAGTCACCTTTCCAATGTTACCTCACCCGATTTCTAATACCTCCAAATTGATCTTATATAAATTCAAGAAAGGAGACAATGCGATGTTGTGCCCTGTTTTTGTAATGAAAATTGACCCAACTTCTCAGACCACTTTTATTAAGACATTCAAACTTTCGAAGTGTACCTAATTGACTCCTTGTGGGGTCATGTGATATAATGCAACTCGTCTAAGCTCAGATCAAGGCTAAAACAATAATTTTATTTAAACTCTTGGGTTCTGTTTTCAAAATAACTTTTATCCAAAATATTTTTTTCTCCATAAATATTAATATTTTTTTTTGGATAATCTAGCCTCACTTTTCAAGGGGATACTCCAACCTTGTTTTTTATTCAAAACTTAAATTTCTCTCCCTCAAACATTCTCGAGACTGCTAATCAAAATCCTTTTTAACAAATCTAAAATTTTCACCTTTAGAGATACTTCAACCTTATTTTCTGAGGAGATATTCCAACCTTGCTCTTTACCTACAATCTAAATTTTATCTTCCCTAAAACATCCAAAAAAGGCTTTTGACCATAACTTTCTTTTGAACATGTCTAAAGCCATCACCATTAGGGATACTCTAACCCTGCCTTCGAGGGAAAATTCTAACCTCGCTTTTGACCAGAAGTTTGAATTCAAACTCCCTCTCTCGAATATCCTAGGTCATTTTAATCAAATCCTCTTTTTTTGTCCTTCAAGTTACTGCCAAATCCAAACATGTGTCAAAGCTGTTATCCTGGTTGTTTGTCAATAATTAAAGATAGTCATGAGATACATCCTGATTATCCTTCCTTTTCTTTATGTTTTGTGTGTCATTATTCTTATGTGATTCTTGTATTCTTTTCATATTACTAACATGCTTCCTTTTTGTAGTGACCATTGTGCATTCATAATTCAAAATTGTTTTCAAAATTACAAGGCAATGTTCCATGTCGATTTCTCTTTAATCCTGACATGGAACATCTAAATTTTCAAAATTTAATCCAAAAATTATTTTTTAAAAAATATTTCTATGTTTTTCACATCTTCAGGGCATAGAGCTAATATAAATTTTCTTTTAAAACCTGGCTCTTTAGTTTTCACCAAAATCCATGCATTAAAGGGGATTATATCAAATTAATGATAAAGTGAAACCAATTAAATGAAAGTCAAAGTGAGATATAGTTAGTCGGTACTAATTTAGGGCATCGTGGGGTTGCTAATCCTTCCCCATGCATAACTAACTCCCAAACTAACCTAAGAATCTTTGGACCTCGTAAACCTTAAAATTGAAGTTTCAAGTTTCGTAACTCAGAATATTGTTTTCAATAGGCATTCGATCATGCCTAGACTAAAATGATAGTGGTGACTTCAAATTAATGGCCACTTAAAAATAACCTTCCAAGACTAATTGGATGAGCGATTCACCCAATGATCTTTCTCCCTTTTATATCATTATGCTTAATGCAAATGTTGATCAAGAGATAACCTAAAGGCTCAACCTCACCACTATATATCTTTTAAGTTACGTGCACTCATTTTGAATCGTCCAAAAAGAAAAGGGTATGTGGCAACATCTTAGTAACTCCACTAAAGACTTAATTAGTGTGTTAAGGTTATGACCAGTTATGTCTCGTTCGGTTCTTTATTTTTTGACTTCCAACATTATTTAGATATATTTCTCTTTTAACTTTTATTTTTTATAGTTTTTGTCATATGATCATCAGGGACTACTATGTTCTCGAAAACCTATTGATTAGAGTAAGTATGGTAATATAAGGGTAAAAAATGTTTGATTGTTTCCCCAACACACATTGTGCATATGTATTTGCACTAGCTTCCCACCAAACTCTAAGGTGAGCTTTGTATCTGAATTATTAGAAGGAAATGAGCTATCCGCCTTCGTCAGTAACCCTTCACATAGGCATGGCAAGACTTTCCAGTGTGTAAATTATCTATGTCTCTTGTGAGTACCTATCTGCATTTGCATAGGGTAATACATCCACTGGATTGGACTCGTTCTGCCAAACCTGTGGTAGGCCTAGAACTGGAGTGCCTTAACTGTCCTTACTAAATGGAGAAGCAACCCGAATACCAATTTAGGCAATGACTTAAACCCATATAGTGAGCCTTTTGAGCCAAACCATGTCAAGCCATACCAAAATGCTACTAGAATAACCCAAAAAATAGGGTCACATTAGGAAACACTTCTTACTTTTACTCTTGTACACCATGGTTACATAAGTAGTGATAGATGGATATTGTCACCTACATTTATTATTTTATTTGATGATTACTTTTAGGGTCTGCCATTATGTCCTACGACTAACCTTCTACAATAAGTAGGTGATGACAAGCGAATGCAATTGCCTAAAATGCCATTGTCATCTTAAAAGAGTTATATCTGACCTAAACAAGTCATCATGCTCTCCAAATGATGACTTCACACACACTTGCCATATGTGATGATGAATGAACATCGCCATTAAATCGGTCAATTTTGTCTTCGCGAGGTATCATGTTTCCTCATTAAAGGTAGTTTTTACTCGAACATGCTGGTACGCTATCCATTTGCTATCACAATTGTCGTGTTCACCTTGGGCATACTGTTAGGGCAATTTTTGCAATGCATTTTTGTTTCTTTTTCTTTTATTCCTTATTCTTATGCTTATTGTTTCATATGGACACCAACTCATTCCTTTTTTATTTTTATTTGACACATACATAATTTCATCATTGTCATTATTATCATGGGACAACTAGTTAATGGTTCAGTGTTCAGTAAGAGGTGTTTGTCATAGAGCAATAATCCACTTCCAATCTAAAGTCCTTTGAAGAAGTTCGAGCATGGTTGAAGTGCCGATAGTGTGAAGATAGGGACATTTTTAAACTAAGGTATGTCTCAGCAATGCATGAAAGAGTTAACATGGGAAATCATTAAAGTGATTAGCAAGATCTGAAGCATATATTGGCCAATTGGAGTGATATCAAGAGGGAATCATTGATAAAGAATTACAAAGACATAGCCCTCTTACTCTAGGTCCATTTGGATGATGGCTTGTTACAAGTAGTGCTCAGTTTTGGAACCCAGCATATCAACGCTTCACTATCAATCATGAAGATTTGGTCCCCATAGTTTATGAATATACTGCGTTACTCAATATTAAGAGAACCAAGGGTGATAAAACAGACTATAAGGCTTTACAACATCTAACCTTCAAGAAAATATTAGCTTAGATTCAACATCCAACCTTCAAGAAAAGATTAGCTTAGATTTTTTAGGCAACGAAGTCCTAGATCGAGAGTTATATCAAGACAAAGGGTAATAGTGAGTGCCTTTCATGGACTAGTTTAGAGGCAACAATGGCGAATACCATTGACATTTGAAAAATCCAAGATATCTTACTCTTGCAATATATGGCCTGGTCATGTTTCCAAAAACACTAGGCTATGCTGAAGCAATGGTAGCAAATCTCTTTTCTCGATTATGCTGTAACATCAATCTCATATCCACCATTATTGTTGAAACTATTCAAGCTCTCGGTTTTTGCAAGAAAATGGGTACAGATGTGTGCCACTTTTTCACAATTGGCTTATTAGCCAATTTGGCCTCAATAAGAGAAGCGTATCATACAATTTCTTGCTTAGCTTCAGTCTTATCTCCAAAATCTTTGAGAAGGAATGGCCTTAAGATGAGTTTGAGGAGAAATAGGCCCAAAAATTTTGAAATCTTGGAGGGAAAGAGGTGGAAGGCCCCTTGCTTTTCATAGTAAACAATTATATACCGATTTAGGGATTATAGTTGTATAACATTTATGAGGTTATGGGGAAACATTTGTACACATCTATCTTGGTCTTGTGACAATTTTAATGCCGATAATTTATTTCCTTCATCCAAGACCTAGAATAGTGTGATTTAGACTATATTGAGCTTGGTTACAAATTTATAGTTCAACTACCCTTCCATGCTTGGAAACAAACCTATTGTATGGAGAGGTATTGCAGAGAAGTAGTATGACTCTAGGATATGATGAGTGAAGTGTCTATTGCATCAGTGATGCCTTACCTTTGTCTAAAATGTCATAAGTGTTAGTTGATGAATTCCTCTCTAAGATAGAATTGCTCAAGTGAGAATTTGAGCAAGAAAAGTCAACCTTCGTCAAGGAAATCAATTGTTTAAAAGATGAGAAGAGTCAACTAGAAATGACATTCTATCTTCAAGATGGTGAAATAAATCGAGTTATTAAGAAGAAAAATTGCTTTAAAGAGGACCTTGAAAGTTTGAGAAAAGACTACGTACCACTTAATAAAGCAAGCAAGGCTCGGTGCCTTGGCAAGTCATTAGTAGAATGGGAGGCAGAGATTGCTACCCTAAAAAAAAAGTTGCATCGATGGAAAAAAGAGGCCAAGGCCAGTAGAGACAAGGTTGTCAGAACATATGCCCTCTGTCAACTTACCGAAGGAAAACTAGATGCCTAGAAGCTTGAGCCTGAGACCAAAGAGTAATTCAGGTCGAGAATGAAGTTCTAACACTCAGAATGCAAGATTTAGAGCATTCTTTGCAAGCTTGCCATGACTAGTTTGAAGAACTAGTAAGGGCTTTTGAGCAAAAAAAAAACAAAAATAGCTACAGATGGTTGATCAGGCATGCTAGAATGTGTCAAGTCCACTACTACCATCTTATCAAGTAGATTCAAGTAGCAGAGTTAAAGCAAAGTACATGAAAGATGTAGCGTGATTGTTGACATGTGGCATCCTGCCCATCGAAGCCCATGAAAAAAAACAGTTATATTTCTTGAAACATGTGATCAAAGAATGTAATCATGTTCAGGCATTTCTAAATATAATCATGTAATTAGGATATTTTATTACTTTAATGAAAGACGTTTTAAGGGCAAACGATCATCGTTGATGCGGGAAATGAATCGATCAATCCTGAGAGCAACTTGGATGTTGGTATTGAAGCCACTAATGTACAGGAAGGGGCATCACATGGACAGCATCCTCTAGCAATAATGATACCATTAACTCAACCATTTGTTTACATTAACCCCCAACAGTACGTTGTTTGGTTTAAGGGTTTTTGGGAGCAAGTTCTCTATCGACAAAACTTTTAGTCCCAGATCTTGATGAGCAAGAAAGAGCTAAGAGGTTTTTACAAAAAATGATAAAGACTTATACAAGTATCTGTCATTGAAAGGTACTTTCAAGCTATCAAGAGAAGTTACAAATTTGGGATTATGGACACCAAGTCTTTGGAACAAGTTTCTTACTTCATTATCCTGCCTAAATTTAAAGCACTTGATTTTAAGAAATACAATGAGACTATAGACCTTACTGCCCACCTTCGAATATACTATTGCAAGATGGCTAAATACAAGGAGAATGAAAAACTGCTAACTCATTTCTTCTAAGATAGCTTGACTAGGGTAGCTATCCATTGGTATATAAGTCTAGATCCCATAAAAAATTAGACATGGGCAAATTTGGTTCGTGCTTTCCTTGATCAACATAAGTACATATCTTACTGGGCCTTGGATTGTGTTCCTAACATGAACATGAAAAAAAGCCTCCGTGAGCTTTTGATAGTATGCTCAGAGGTGGAAAGAAGAAATAGCTCAAGTTCACCTTCCTTTCATAAAGAAAGAAATGACAGTCATGTTTATCAATACCCTACGAGCTCCTTACTATGAAAGATTGGTAGGAAATTCCATGAAAAAATTTGTCTACATGATTATATGAAGCAAAATGATGATTGATAATGCTAACAAAAGAGCCACCCAAAAAACTTCACAGATACGGTTATATTAGGTGGAATGATTGATAAGGCCATGAAAAGTGACTTAGAAAAAAGAGATACCTTTAAGGGCAAAGGAAAAGGAAAAATTAAGGTTGAACAAAGGTCAAAATTCAATGTTGGAACCAGCTCATCTAGGCCCAGACTAAATCTAATGCAAAAGAAATGGTTACTGAAGAGGACTAAGAGATCATAAAGATTATATAAGGTCATGATGCCTATAAATCTGGTTTGGCAAATCTTGGTAAAAGCTGATTTGGTTAACAGGACTGAAAGGACAAGGACAAAACCAATGATTTTGTGATTTCCATACCGTTTATGTCCTCACTCTTTAAATGTGTAAAGAGTTTCATGCTATGGTTCATAAAATGATGAATGAGGGTCGTATTGAATTCTACAATAAAAAGCGAGCTTCACACACCCAGTTAGCAAATGCGGTACTTCTATCAATGCCACTAACGCGATGAAAACAATCTTTTTTACAAGATTAAAAGGCTATTTGTCTTATTTGACAACTAACTAAAAGTTAAAGCTACCCCTGTTTAGCCATGTGAAAGATGATTATTCAACTTCTATTCCCTTTTCCTTATAAGGACGACAAGATGGTTCCTTACAAATACGAAAGCAAAAAAACTTTAATCCTCTGAGAATCTATTTAGTAAGCTCAAATGTTGACCTTTCTAGGGTGAGCCACCTAACTTGAGTGGTAAATGTTATGCCCCGACTACATCAAGAAGTGAAGTCTAGTAAAAGAACACCATTCTCATTCCTCAAGCACCGAAATCTGTAGCAAAAGAGTTAAACCTAAAAGCTGTTAAGGAACTAGTGAATGAGAAAGAAGCTATGAAAATTTTAAGTTCAACAAGCATAGTGAATATAGCCTCATCGATCAATTGAGTGAATAATCGGACAAGATATTTGTACTGTCACTGCTACAGAACTCTAAAGCTTATAGGAATGTTCCCTTCAAGGTCTTGAATGAGGCATATATCCCTTTTGACATCTCTATAGGTCAGTTAGATCATCTAGTAAGTAACATCACTATCGATAATTATATGTCTTTCAATGATGATGAAATCCCTAACTATAAAGCCCTTTGTTGTGAGTGAAAAAAGAATAAAAGTTGATCCTCACAAAGTCAAGGCCATTTAGAGCCTACTGTCACCTCGAACCCAAAAAAAAGTAAGGATTTTTTAGGAAAGTTTAAATACATAGCTCAATTTACATTAAGTGACTGACAAGTGTGACCTAATCTTATGGTTACTTTGAAAACAAAATCCTAAAGAATGGAATGAAGAATGCTAGGAAGCTTTTGATGAAGTTAAACATATTCTTCAATCCTACCAATACTTGTGCCATCGATGCCTGGCTGGCCTCTAATCCTATACCTATTAGTTTTTGATAGGTCAATAGGCTGTGTATTGGGCCAACATGAGGAGTCAGGCAAGAAGGAATATGCTATCTATTATTTTAGTAAAAAGTTCATGGAGTATGAAAAAGACTATTCAGTAGTAGAGATATTATGTTATGCTCTGGCCTAGATCATCTAAAGGTTAAGGCAATACATGCCATAGCATACCACATGATTGATTGCCAAACTTGATTCCATCAAGTACTTATGTGAGGCCCTTACCTTGTCAAGAAGATTAGCCAAGTGGCAAGTCTTGCTTTTGAATACGATGTTTTGTACATGAATTAGATAGCCATTAATGTTAACGCAATAGCAGACTTCTTAGCAAGCCAAGTAATGATAACTATTAACCTTTGGACTTTAAATTTCCTGATGAAGATTTGATGTGCGTATCTGAGGTAGAAGCCATTGTCAATTGTAGTTCATCTTGGAAAATATGCTTTGATAGAGCATTAAATGCATTGAGGCATGGAATCAAGGCAATTTTTGTTTCATCAAATGGAAACTACTACCCCTTCACTACAAGATTGAACTTTAATTATACCAATAACATATGAAGACAGTATCATGAGACTTCAAGCCACCATTGAAAAGGGTATCAAGACTTTATAAGTATTTAGAGATTTAGCCATAGTTATCTACCAACTAAAAAAAGAATGGCAAATGCATGATGCTAAACTGATTCATTATGAAAAGTTGGTCTTAGAATTAAAAAAGAATTTTATGATATCAACTTTTGGCATTTACCTCAAAAAGCAAACCAAATAGCTGACATCTTGCAACCTTGTCGTCCATGTTCAAAGTGAATTGAGAATCAGATATTACTTCCATTTAGATGAACATTTATACAAATTTTGCACATTATCAGAATGTTGAATAAGAGAAGGATGGCCTGCCAAGGTATCATAACATCCTCTAATGCATCAAAGATCAATAATACCTTAAGTTTGCCACTAAAACTGATAAGAAAACCATCGAAAGAATAGCTATGAACTTTGTAGACACCTCATTTTGTCCGGGCTAATTTTTAGCAATCTAAAGCATGGACGTAAGAGGGGGCTATGATCATCGGGTGATGCTTGTGAAGATGTCAAAAAGGCCTAGGGATCATATTAAAGGTAAATGCAAAGATGTGGCATCAAATGACATAGTCCAAGGTATCTGGGGATAAAAGATATGAGAAAATTCATAATTTTACTTGAATGTATCAATGCATGGTTCTTATGTATCGATACAATGCTCCAACGCACCAAAAATTTGAAATGTCCCCATTTATATTGATACAACATGTAGATGTATCGATACATAAGCCTCTGTACCGATACAAGACCTCATGTATCGATACTAGACCATGCCAGGATGAAAACATGCATTCTGTAAAGGAATGTATCGATACATATCAACATGTATCGATACAGTGGTTTATAGTATCGATACAATGGTTTATATTATCGATACATTGATCATTGTATCGATACAATGTTCATTGTATCGATCCACATAAGGTTTTTAGACCAAATGTATCAATACATTATGCAATGTATTGATACATGCAGGCCATTTTCACGGTTTGGGCATTTTTGACTCCTCCACCATTGATCCAAAAATCGATTTTAGCTTATTTCTTTGCATAAGGAAAGATTAAAACACATATTAGATTACAAATTTAGACTTTTGAATTAATAATAACATCTTTTTGAAGTCTAAATTGGAGCAAAAATGGGTCAACATCACATGACACCCTACTCCTTAGCTTGTTAACCAATATCACCATCAGCCACCCTATTTGCTAGAAAAACATTTCAACATTTAATCCAGCCACCCTATGCACATCACATTGGTAGCAAGTTGCTTCCTACAACCACCCTATAGCCACCATGCTGACATCACCTTGTCCCCTTGAGAAATGGACAAAAACACCTCCAATTTGGCTCCAAAAGGCTGGTATAAATGGACCACTTCTATCTCAGCAAAAAAGGTTAGATTCTAGCTCATCTACACTTCCAAAAACACATTCACACATCAAGAAAACCAGGATCCCGTAGCTCTTCACCCACCACCCAAAAATAGCCCCAAAACACTTACTTTCATCCATTACACACTCCAAAAATCACCCTCATCCATACCAGAACCAAAACCTCATCATTTTTC
>JBBYHK010076548.1:0-44731 GCA_038382065.1 Adansonia grandidieri | reverse complement strand
TATATTATATAATGTATAATATATATTATTTTTAATTATTTAAAAATAATTTAATTTAATATTAAATATTTTTTAAAATTTTTATTATTTTTTATATTAATTCAGTTTTTAATATAATTTAAGATTATTTTATAAGTCAAGATTTAATATAATATTTTTAATATATATAATTATATATATTATATATAATTTGTGGGGATCGATTCCTAACATATATAATATTATAATATATAATATATATCACATAATATATTATATATAGCTTATATAATATATTAATATAATATATATATTAATTTGATATTTAATATAAAATTTATTTTTATTTTTTATTATTTGTAAATGATAATTCGAGATTTAATATAAATTTAAAAGTTAAATTGTAATTACAACTCTTAATTAATAATTTCAATAATTATTTTTTCTTTTTTTAAATACTTTTTCTAAATTTCTTTTTCTGTAAAAATTGTCGCTCTGTATTTTTTTGAAATTCTTCCCACCGGTTGACAGGTAAATTATATTTTTCATTTCTTTTAAATTCAAAAATTAGAATTATTTAAAGCTGATTCCGTTAAAGACAGCTGTCTAGCTGGAGTTAGAATGCGAAATGCGATATCAAGGAATCGAAGTACTTGCAGTCCACTTTAAAAGGGTGTTTAAGCATAGTTTTTGGTTTCCATCCTGAAAAGCTGATTTGGTGTAAAAACTCAAAATCCCTTGAATTTTTTTCTTTGGCTGCCCAACTCAAGGTAGACAAACATGGTGACAGAAAAGCTTGATGAAGGGCTGAGCCAAACCAAACGCGCAAACATTGTTATTCAGAAATGTAGGATAGGTGCCACTTCTGATTTGCAATCTTCTTAGGAGCAACTTCCCAATTATGATATTTAAATTCTCACGTTCAAGTCAAACAAAAAGTTAATGGATTTATACGTGGATCCAAATATAGAAAAAAGATAAAAGATAAAGAAATATTAGAATAACAATACACGATGTGATGGATAATAAAACATTAAGTAAATAAATATTAATGAGAAAAGTAATTTTAAAAATTTAAATGAAAAGGCAGTTTGATATATAATAAGACACTAGATAAATATATATTAATAGAAAAAATAATTTTTAAAATATAAATTCACAAATTTTGACATTATGATAAAATGAATTATCAATTATCTCAAAAGTTATAACTTTACTGACGGATCGTTATAATGCAATCAGCTACAACTGATGTGATTCACTATGCTGGGTGACACGAGTGGAGTGGGATTTTGTGAAAACATTGTGTGTCTGGTGAATAAAAGAACACCGGGGCAGGTGCTGGAAAATGGGGTGGGGGTACAGAGTGATCGCTAGTGCAAGTGAGGCTTCATTGCTAGTGGATGTTGGTTAAAGGCCCCAAAGGATTTCCATTCTCTTTTGGGTTGTAAGTTGAATTTGTGCTGTAGATATATGCCCACTTCATTGTTGAATTTGAGATCACTTTGCGGCCATGTTTCTTTTAAGTTGTTACTAGATAATGGTAATAATAAGCGTCGGCCAAGATCTACTTCTAATTTATCTCGGTTCATGAAGATCTTCCTGTTAAAAGTTGACTATCCAAATCAATAAATCATCACCCATTGGGTATGCATGTGGGCTATGACTTAGGGCCTTGGCACTCGGTAAGCTAGTGGATGGACAATAGTTGGATACCAATCGAGCCATTATTCCTTAATAGTTATATCATTTTAGAATTATCAGTATTCATGAGCTAAATTAAATTTAAGTATAATATTAATATTATTTATTTTTATTTAAACTCAATTTGATTTGAAATATGAATTTTAAATTAAGTAGAAGTTAACCCATATTTTTTTTTAATTTATTTTTTAAAATATATATTTTTTTAAAGTTAATCTTTAATTTCAGTTTCAAAATATACATAATATAATTTTTAATATATGCTCTATAATATTATATATATATTTTTTATATGATATAAAAATATAAAATGAATATATATTATATAATTGTAAAACGGATTAGGCTATGCCTAAGCTTTAAAAGTTAAAGCTAAGATCCTGTCTATTTTTTAAACAAACCCAAATTTTTTCTAAGCTTATTTTTTAGGCCTAACATTTCTGCTCAAACCCTCCAAAATATTAGGCCGACCTTCGAGTTTGGGTGATAATCTAATCCATGGATACCTCTACCTAAAATGAGTTTATGGTTCTCCTTCTTCAAAAAACTATAGATTAGGATTACTATTTATTTTATTATATAAAGAAAAACTCATAGATTAAGAATAAAAAACATGTAATGCTAAAATTTTAAATTCGACGAATATCCTAATTTAAAAAATGATTGCATCATAATTGAATTAAGTTTTGGATTTAGATTACTAATAATCATTGGGGTTAGCTTGCAACTAGAGGTGGCAATTGAGCGGGTTTAAGTAAGCTCAGTTTGGGTTTTTCAGGTTCGGATTCTTTCAAGTTTGGGCCTATTTATTCGAGTCCTTTTGCTTTTGGGCCTATTCGAGCTTGAGCCTATTCGAGTTCAAGCTTATTATGGTTCAGGTCTTTTCAGGTTTGGGCCTTTTCACATTTGGTTTGGTTTCGAGTTCAAATATTTTTTACATCATTTATTATTTTATGTTAACCGTAATCACTTTTACATAATTTAATTTTTAAGAAGTAAATTATTAAATTATTATTTTTAAGTAAATTTTTGTTATAGCATGATATTTTTAATATATTTATTAAAATCTATATGTATGTATACAATTAATTTTTAAATAATTTGTTATTACAATATTATATATTACAAATTAATCATATTGGTATTTAAATTAATTGAATCGTTTTATGTATTCGTATTGTGTTTTAATTATTTTTCAATTGTGTTTGCATTATATAATCATGTTGTGTTTGAAATTTTTAATTTTTTCACTTGTCATTAATTGTCATGTTTGTATTCATGTTACTTTTAATTTCATAATCGTATTAAAAATATTATATATTTATATAAATTTCAACATATTAATAATTTATTTTACGTAAACTTCGACGCATTTATATATTCAAGTCATGTTATATGTTTATATTTATATGATAATATATTAAGATATAAAAAACTAAAATTTTTAAAAGAATTATGTAAAAAATATTTTTCTCATAACAAAATATAAATAAAATAATATATAAAATAATTCACAATAAATAATTAATAGTATTGTTATATTCTTTACAATATTCTTTTTTATAAAATATTAAAACAAAACATCTTAAGCACAAAATTGTCTTTTGTCTATATTATTTAGCAATACATTTTTCTTTACAATATACTTTTTATATTAGTTTTATAATCATAAAGAGTTAGTAAAAGTTTCATCTATAATAATATTTGTTTTGATATTAATTTGTAGGTTTAGTTTTTTTAACATTGTGATGATACTTATAAATGACAAATGAATTAAATTTTTTTATGAATTGATTAAGATTTATAATTTTCTTTGATTATTTAGTGTTCTTATATTATACTTTTTTCTTTTTGTTATTAAAGTATTATTAAATGTGGTTTTTCAAAGTGCTTTCTATACTTTAAACTTTTTTTTTTACTCATGGTTGAATACATATGTTGATTGATAATATATACTTTTATATTCTCTTCTACTATGTTGCTAGTAAAGGTATCCATGGGCTGGGCCGAAACGCAAAAAAATTTGAATTCTAAGCTCAAACTTGAATTTGACCTAACCTAATTCACCTATTTAGGCTTGAATCACTTTCATGTTATTAACAAATTATTTTTATTTTAATATTTATATATTTTCTAATTAAATATAAATAAAATATATATTATTTTATTTAAAAAATCATTTCGGGCTGGGTTAGCTTGAAACTTAAAATCTGATATGGATCGGAGCTCGATCAAGCTAGGCCAAGCAGGTTGCCCGGCTTGCAGACAAGTCTACTTGCTAATCTAAGTCTAACGTATGATTCTGTTTCATTTTTGGTATGGTATCATATATTATAGTTTTCATATTTTTTAATTTACATTATTATTTTGTCATACTATTATCGGACTTTAATTATTATTACTTGAAATAATCATAATACAATAAGAATAATATTCAAACAAATACTTAAAATTTCACTAGAAAATATATAAACTCTCAATATTTAATGAGTTTAACTAATTAAATTAAAAAAATATGATAATTGGATAGTATACCCTATTGATAATATTTTTTAAAGCTCATGATATGATTTACTTTTTGATAAATTATTATTTCATCATATATAAGATATCAATTAAGTTTTTAATATTTAATGAAATTACTAAAAGAATATTACAATAAAATTGATGATTAAAATTTTTACTTTTTAAAAATTATTTAACAATAATTTTATTTTTTTATTTTTAATATTTAATTCATGTTTGATTCAAATCAGTCTCGAATTTAAATTATTTCAAATTTTTATTTTTTTAAATTCAAATTTTTTATTTTTAATTAAATAAAATTTAAACTTAAAATTTTTTAAATAAATTTTTAAATTTAAATTCATTGTACTGTCTGTACTCGCAACTCCCAAGCAGTGCAGGGAGAATTTTCTTGATGGCTTCGATGAGAAAGTTACTTGTACGACGTAATGCATGGCATTACGGTAGTGGATGTTGACAATAGCTAGTCAATCAAAATAAAACCCTGGAAAGCAAAAGCTCGTTCAAGCGGGGACACTTGAAAAAAAATAAATATTTAATAATTTATGTATTTATATTTTATATATATATTTATTATATTATAATTATATTTAATTTATATTTATTTTAATATTTTTATAATTTATATTATATAAATTTAAAAAATATATTTATATTAAATTTATTAAATTTTTTAATTTTATATGGATAATATTTATATAATCATTTTAAATACGAGAATATCACAATGTGAATCTTGTACGGCCATTTCTTTGTCGTCTTTAAGCAACTATTTTCTCCAAAGGAATCGATGCCTACAAATCTAAAGGCAAAGATCTCTTTGATATTCATGTCTTTATATTATATATTTGTATATTTTATTATTATATAATTTTTTAAAAATATTTATATTTATATAAAATTTAATATATTAATAAATTTATTATATTAATTTTAAAATATATATTTTAATAATATTTTATATTATCTTATTTTTATTATTTTATATGTATTATATTAAAATTATCATACCTATCCGAGATAAATTTTATCCTACTTCATGTCAATACCTTTTAAAATTCCTATCGTCATTTGGTACACTTTCATTGGTCGGCTTCTCTTCTCATCTATCTTTAAAATAGAAAACGGGAAGCCCCACGCAACCAGGGTTGCTGTCTACTATGGGGTTAAATATCACAAAATCCTTTGGGTTGACAACTTCTAGAATCCTTTTTGTGCAAAAAAATTAATTTTATTTACAAGAAATCTGTATAAAAATTTAAATTTATCTTTGTAAACTTGGATAACCTTTTAACATATAAAACTAAGTTTAAATATAAAATAAAATCAATATTTTAAATCAAACAAGATCTTAACAATTATAAAACTATAAATATTACATCTGAGCCTGATAAGAACGCATTACAACCGAACAATTCTATTAGAAATGATGAATTGTGAACTGTGAGGTTCGCCATTATCTGTGTACTCTTTTATTTTTAGCTAGGATTTTTAAAGGGAGAATGCCAAAAAATTGAAATGCATTGATAATTATTAAAAACAAATGAAAACGAAAAAAATAATTATTAGAGTTATTAATAAAAAATATAATTACCATTTTGCACTCGTTATTCTCTATTGTTGCTCTTCTTTGCATTAAACCTCTTTTAAGGGGAGAGTTGATTCTCACCATATATACACAAATTATATATATAAATTATATATGTAAATATATAAATTACATATATCAATTATATATATTGAAAATAGTTTTTAAAAATAATAAAATATTAAAAAATATTTTTATTAAATCTTGAGTTATTGTTTAAAAATAATAAAAAATAAAAATATATTTTATATTAAATCTTGAATTATCATTTACAAGTAATAAAAAATAAAAATATATTTTAGATTAAATCCTAAATTACTATTTCAAAATAATTTAATATAAAAATATTTTATACTCAATCTCAAATTACTATTAAAAAATAATAAAAATTAAATATTTTATACAAAATCTTGTTTTATTATTTAAAAATAATAACAGTTAAAGATTTATATCTTAAAAATAATATATATTATATAATAAAAATAAAAATATTTTATATTAAATCCTATATTACCATATATTGATATATGGGGAGCCCATTCCCTTCCCCTTTATATTATGTATAATATACATTTTATATATTTATATATTAAATATATTTTTAATAATATAAATTATTATATATTTATATATTATATATAATACGTATTTTATATATATTATAGACATTATACATTACATATAATATATAATAATATATATTATATATTTTTATCAATTAATATATTAAAATACTATTTAAAAAATAAAAAAATTTAAAAATATTTTATATAACATCTTGGATTATTATATAAAAGTAAAAAATATTTATATTTCCCAAATTATTTATGAAGAATTAAAAATAATATATTATTTAATATATAAATTACATGATATATATTATATTAATATAGATTATATAATAAAAAACAAAAATATGATGAATATTAAATCCTGAATTACTATTTAAAAATAATAATAAATAAAAATATTTTATATTAAGTCTTGAATTATTAATAAAAAATTATATTAAATCTCGAATTACTATATAAAATAATAACTAAATGTACGAATGACTATAATTAAATGTACGGCTCACCATAACTAAATGTACAACTCACCATAACTAAATGTAAAACTCACCATAGCTAAATGTACAACTCGCCATAATTAAAAGTATGACTCACCATAACTAAATGCACGGATGACCATAACTAAATGTAAGAATAACTGTAACTAAGTGTACAGATTATTAAATGTATGACTCAACATATCTCAATGTCGTCACATACCCGCCTTTAAAACTTCAAACGATCCAAAGGGCTTAGCGTGCATGACATAAAAAAATATACGATAGTGGTCGTGGTCAAGCCCTTGAGTTATCCCCTGATCAAGATTTGGATTAGGTGTAGTAATATGAAGGGGAGAGAGACCGTCGAGTGAATCGTTCATCCAACTAGTCTCAGATGATCACCATGAAGTGGCCATAAACTTGGAGTCGCCACTAATCATTTTGGGCTAAGCATGATCGGATGCCTATTGAAAACAATATTCCAAGTTATGAAACTTAAACATTGATTTCAAGGTCTACAAAGTCCAAAGATTCGTTACTTGGATTCGGGAGTTGGTTATGCATGGGGGAGGATTAGCATCTCCATGATGCCTAAAATCAATATCCCCTAACTATATCTTGCTTTAGTTTTGGTTTAATCGGTTCCATTTGGTCATTATTTAGCTATAATCCCCTTTAACGCATGAACTTTTGTGGAAAATGTAAACCTGAGTTTTATAAGAAAATTTTTATCACTTATGCACCATAGAGGTATGAGAAGCATAGATTTTTTATGAAAATAATTTTCAGATTAAATTTTGAATATGTGGATATACCATAATAGGCACTGGAGAGATACTGACACATAACATTGCCTTGTAGGATTTTTGAAAACAAATTTTAAATATGAATGCAGAATAATTACTACAAAAAAATAAACGTGTTAGTAAGACAAAAAAGAATATAATAATATCATAAACGAACAATCACAAACAAAGGAACGTAAAAGGAGTGACGATCGAAATGTATCTCATAATTGTCTTCAATTATTGAAGAATAACCGGGATGATAATTTAGAGATGGGTTTGGATTTAGTATATTTAAGGGACGAAAAAGATCTTAATCAAAATAATCCGGGGCATCCGAAAGAAAGAAAACTTTTAGATTTTTTGAGGTAGAAGTGAAGTTGGAGTATCCCTTCATATCCTTTCGTATAGCTGGGGTTAGAGTATCCCCAAAGATAAAGTTATGAAAATCTATAGGAATAAAGAGAAAATTTGAGTTTTTTAATAAAAAAGAGCCAGAATACCCCCTCAGAGTAGTGGCGTTGAAGTATCCCTAAAGATGAAAATTTTTGATGATTTAAGAAAATAATTAGGAATCTCAAATAAATCTGAGAGAGAAAATTCAAGTTTTTTAGTGAAAAATGGGGTTAGAGTATCCTTTTAGAGTAATAAGGTTGGAGTATCCCCAAAGATGAAAATTTTTGATGTTTTCAAAGGTTTTCTTTAAAAAAAAAAAATTTTGAAAAGTAGGAAACTAAAGATTTATATAAAATATATTTTGTGTCTTAAGCCTTGGTCTATGCCTAAAGGTTTTGTATAATAGGAATCAGATGCACTTTGAGACGTTCAAATGTCTATATAAAGGCATTTGAGAAATTGGGTTAAAAACATGGGATAGCATCACGTTGTCTCTTTTTTTGAATTTATTTTGGGTGCATCCAAAGGCTTCAGGGGGTAAATGATGTAGCACTGGAAAAGTGATTGGAT
The DNA here is from genome assembly GCA_038382065.1 of Adansonia grandidieri. Classification (NCBI taxonomy): domain Eukaryota; kingdom Viridiplantae; phylum Streptophyta; class Magnoliopsida; order Malvales; family Malvaceae; genus Adansonia; species Adansonia grandidieri. The sequence goes on along the minus strand of JBBYHK010076548.1, from coordinate 36,132 downwards.
GAGGCAAATACAAAAATATTTTTAAAAATCCCTAGAGAATCACTTTGTAGGCAGAATTAATTTTTGCAGTTAGGCTTGTTTTGACACTAGTAGCATGTACAAACGAAAGAGCTTGATGGATTTGAAAAATCATTCCAAGCTTATCCAAAATTTTGAAATTGTAAACAATATTTTTTCGGAGAGGGAATTTCATATACTTTTTAGGAAAAATATTTAAAAATTTCAAGAAAATCGTTTGACGGGCCAAAATGGCCTAAATAGAATATAACATGCTGGTCCCAAGGGTTTTGGATAACAAAGGTTCAAAAAATCATAACTCCCTCATCCAAAATAATCCGAGGGAGAACAAGACAATCTTAGAAAGGTATTTCAGTGCCCCTTAAAGGAAAAATATTAGAAAATTCTCAAAAAATCATTTATGGCTCAAAAATAAATTTTCAAATTCAAACTACAATGCTACCAAAGCAAAAATAGGGGAGTTCTTTGGGTTTTTCAATTTTTTCAAGGATAGACTCGAGTCTAGGACCTCTGAACTTCCGTGATAGAAAGGGATAAATAACATGGGCATCATGAATTCATTTGACAATCCCAAAGTAGTTTGGGATGATGAAACAATCCGTTGACCATATCACTAAAGACGGTATTGGATTCTAGATCATGGCTTGATATATCTATCAACTAAAAGGTTCATTTTTATTTAAAAAAATAGCATATTTGAACATGTTTTACCATGAATCCAGTTTTAAAGTATATAGTATACCCCCAAGGTTGGAAGACTAATTTTATGAATACTTTAAGTCTATGTTATCCTCCACCTATTGGAGGTAGCATGAACTTAACTTAGTGATTTTTTTTTTCTAAAAAATCAGATTTTTTAGCAAGCAACCAAGCATCTTGACAAACAAGTCATGAATGAAATGTAATATACATAACAGTGAACATGAACAACATATTTAAGCAAGCAAAGGTAATATTTTGACAATGTAAGAGGTGACAAAATGTGGGACTGTGACAAAAAGATGCATGAAGATGCTTAAGATGAACATGTTTGAACAAAGTTTACTGAAATCTTTAAAAAAGTCATTTTTACTTCATGAAACCTATCAAAATGCAAGAAAATGCATGAACATACATAAGACATGTTAATGTGAACATTTAAATATGAGATAAATATGTGAATATGAAAGGAACATGGCCAGAAATACATGAACAGAGGCTGTTATGATGATGAAAATGAACATGGCATGTTTATATATCCAAACAACATCAAGGTATCAAGAGGTTCATCGAGATCCTAAGACTACCACAACCAAGGCAACAATAATGTATGAAGGTCTTAGGGTGGTCATGAAACCATGAAAAGCTCATTAAAATAATGCAAATGATAAAAACAAAAAATACATGGTAAAAGGTAGAGAAAATATACCAAAAGAAGCTTGAACTTTCATTTTTAATTGAAGGAGTGACTTTTAAGATCAGGTCTTTCCCTCTTTTTGCTATTATTTAGAAAGAAAATGATGAAAGAAAATTACAATATTATTGATGGTGAGGTGTTTCAAGGATGAAAGTGTGTGAAAGGTTAAGTTTTTAGAGGTTTTCTGATGGTGTTTTAGGAACTATGAGAATAAAATATGGAGGCCAATGAAACAATGTTTTTGGGAAAGTTTTTAGGGTTGAAGATTACTGAAGGATTTTTTAGTTATGGTTGGAAGAGATCCGCTTATTGAGCCAGCTTTGCTTCTTATTTAAATTCAATGCTCAGCCAATGCTTTTAGGAGACAAAGCAAGGACATCTTTGATCATTCATCATGTACTAGGGGACAATTCCAGGCACTATGCTCAGTTGGTCTCATTTTCATTAGTTCTACCATGTAGAGTGGCAGTGCAGAAAGGCTGAAATAGCCTGTAACTGGAGAAAAGTCAGGCATGCCATTTGACAAACCATATATTTCACGAGAATGTCCTTTTTGCTTGTCTAATTGGGCTTTAAAAATTTCTTTAAATTTAATCATGAGCCCACAACTGAGGCCTGGTATGAATTATGATGATTTTTAGTGCAAAAATAGTGTTTAAATTGGATCTTCAAAGGTTGAAAAGTGCCTCGAACTAGGCAAAAATGCCTTAGTAGAGGGCAAGTTTTACCTATGAATATCGATACAATGAGGTGTGTATTGATACTAAGAGCAAAAAAATTATTTCCAGTCTTGAGCTTAAAGGCCTATATCGATACTACATGGATTTGTATTGATATTATGCTTGTATATCGATGCATTTTGCCAAAAGTCACAACTTTAGCTATTTTCAAGGTCTGTATCAATACAAATACGCCAGGTATTGATACCACACCTTAGGTATTGACACCAAACCCTCTTGTATCGATACTACATGTGAAAATTTAAACTTTTGGTGACTTAAAGGCTCGTATCAATACTTATGCACCAATATAACTTGCACGTAGCTTAGGCTCTTTGAATACCATATTTTGGTCATAAATAATGTGAAATTGACCTCCGTACCTATCTAAATGACTCCGATGACACCTCAAATAGTGATTTTTGATGCCTTATTTTTACCTTTTTCTTTAATATGACTTATAGGCATTTTTGACCTTTCCTAAAATTTTTTTTTGCTTGGCATCGTGTCACTTAATAATGCCTAGCAACACGACATCCAACAGTCATCCCAAGTTCACTTTATTATTTTCTAATTCTATCCTCTTACAATTAAGTCTTGGGATGCTAAAAGTTAGCCTAAACAAAATAAGTTGTCTACAGTTGTCTCTTTTTCATCATTGCTGAGTATTAAGAATTAGGCAAAGACAAATAAACATAATTTTGTTTGGGTAGGATGATAGTTCTTTGTACTTGTAGAAAAATTAAGATTTAGTGTTATGCTGATATGGGCCAAGTGAATATGTAATGATTCTAACAGAAAGGAAAATCTTAATGAGTTTTGTAGGATTTGGCCTCCACACTGGGTTGTCTCTTAGGTTTGATCCCTTAGATAAGTGCCACTAGCTTATGTGGGCTTTGACTTGATACAAATCCAACTATTTGTAGACTAAGGTAGGTTATACCCTAGGTTTGACCCCCTAAATAAGTGCCACCAACTTGTGTAATCTTTGACTCAATAGGCATCCAGCTCTTTATAGACTGAAGTAAGTTATTTCTTGGGTTTGACCCCTTAAAAAGGTGCCATCAGCTTGTGTGGGCTTTAACTCGATAGGCATCTAGCTCTTTATGGACTAAGGTAGGTTGCTCCCTACGTTTGACGCCCAAGTAGGCTCTACCAGCTTGTGTGGGCTTTAACTCGATAGGTATCCAGCTCTTTGTGAACTGAGGTAGGTTGTTGCCTAGGTTTAATCCCTCAAACATGCACCAGTAGCTTGGGTGAGGTTTGACTTGATAGGTGTTAAGCTTTTTTTGGACTAAGGTAGGTTATTTCTTGGGTTTGACACCCCAAACAGGCGCTACCAGCTTGTGTGGGCTTTGACTTGATAGGCGTCTAGCTATTTGTAGATTAAAGTAAGTTATCTCCTAGGTTTGACCCTTTAGATAGGTGCCACCAACTTTTATGGACTTTAACTTGATAGGCATTTAGTTCTTTATAGACTGAGGTAGGTTGTTTCATGGGTTTGACTCTCTAAACAGGTGCTACCAGTTTGTGTAGGCTTTGATCGATAGGTGTCTAGCTTTTCATGAATTGAAGTAGGTTTTTCATAATTTAAACTCCCTAAATAGGTGGCACCAGCTTGTCTAGGCTTTAACTTGATAGGCATCCAGCTCTTAATGGGCTAGGGTAGGCTATTTTCTAGGTTTAAACCCCAAACAAGTGCCACTAGCTTATGTGGGCTTTGACTCAATGGGGTGTCTAATTTTTTATAGACTAAGGTAGGTTGTTTCCTGGGTTTGACACCCTCAATAGGTGCCATCAGTTTGTGTGGGCTTTGACTCAATAGACGTCCAGCTCTTTGTGGATTGAGGTAGGTTACTTTATAGGTTTGACTCCCCAAAAAGATGCCACTAGCTTGTGTAGGTTTTGACTTGATAGGCATCCAACTATTTATGGATTGAGATAGGTTGTTTCCTGGGTTTGAACCCTAAACAGGCACCACCAGTTTATATAGGCTTTGACTTGATAGGCGTCTAGCTCTTTATAGACTAAGGTAGGTTGTTTCCTAGGTTTGAACCCCTAAACAAGCACCATCAGCTTGTGCGAGCTTTGATTTGATAGGCATCTAGCTCTTTATAGACTGAGTAGGTTGTTTTTTGGGTTTGACCCTCCAAACAAGCACCACCAGCTTATGTGGGCTTTGACTCGATAGGCATCTAGCTTTTTATGGACTGAGGTCGGTTGTTTCATGGGTTTAACTCCCAAACAGGTGTTTATGTAGGCTTTGACTCAATAGGTGTCTAGCTCTTTGTGGACTGAGGTAGGCTGTTTCATGGGTTCAACTTCCCAAACAGATGCCATAAGCTTGTGTGGGCTTTAACTTGATAGGCGTCTAGCTTTTTATGGACTGAAATAGGTTTATAAGTTTGACTCCCTCAATAGGTGCCACCGACTTATGCACGCTTTGACTCAATAGACGTCCAACTTTTTATGGGCTAAGGTAGGTAAGCGTCCTGCTTTTTAAGGACTAAAAAGGAAAAGAAACGTGTCCTGCTCTTTGAGAACTAAAAAGGAAAAGAAAAGGCATCCTGCTCTTTGAAGACTGAGGTAGGTTGCTTCCTAGGTTTGACCCCTCAAATAGGCATCACCAGCTTGCGTGGGCTTTAACTCGATAGGCTTCCAGCTCTTTGTGGACTGAGGTAGGTTGTTTCTTGAGTTTAACCCCTCAAACAAACACCAACAGCTTGTGTGGGCTTTGACTTGATAGGTGTCAATCTTTTTTTGGACTAAGGTAGGTTATTTCTTGGGTTTGACTCCCTAAACAGGTGCCACTAGCTTGTGTGGGCTTTGACTTGATAGGTGTCTAGCTCTTTGTGGACTGAGGTAAGTTATTTCATGGGTTTGACCCCCTAGATAGGTGCCACTAACTTATATAGGCTTTGACTTGATAGACACCCAATTCTTTATAGACTGAGGTAGGTTGTTTCATGGGTGTAACTCGTTAAACAAGTGCCACTAACTTGTGTGAGCTTTGATCAATAGGCATCTAGCATTTTATGAATTGAAGTAGGTTATTTCATGAGTTTGACTCCCTAAATAGGTGCCATCAGCTTTTATGGGCTAAGGTAGGTTGTTTCCTAGGTTTAACCCCCAGACATGCACAACCAGCTTGTATGGGCTTTGACTCGATAGGTGTCTAGCTCTTTGTGGACTAAGGTAGGTTGTCTCCTAGGTTGGACGCCCTTAACAACTGCTACCAGCTTATATGGGCTTTGACTCGATAGACCTTCAACTCTTTATGGACTAAGGTAGGTTGCTTCATGGGTTTGACTCCCTAAACAAATGCCACTAGCTTGTGTGGGCTTTGAATTGAGAGGCGTCCAACTCTTTATGGACTGAGATATGTTGTTTCCTAGGTCTAATCCCTTAATAGGCACCATAAATTTGTGTGGGCTTTGACTCGATAGGTGTCAAGCTCTTTATGGATCGAGGTAGGTTGTTTCTTGGGTTTGATGCCCTCAACAGGCGCCACTAGCTTGTGTGGGCTTTGACTCGATAGACCTCCAACTCTTTATGGACTAAGGTAGGTTGCTTAATGGGTTTGACTCCCTAAACAGATGCTACTAGCCTATGTCGGCTTTGACTTAAAGGTGTCCAACTCTTTGTAGACTGAGATAGGTTGTTTCCTAGGTTTAACCCCCAGATAGGCACCACCAGTTTGTGTGGGCTTTGACTTGATAGGCATCCAGCTCGTGGTGGACTGAGGTAGGTTGTTTCCTAGGTTTGACCCACCTAAACATGCACTACAAACTTGGTGGGCTTTGACTCAATAGGCATCTAGCTCTTTATGGACTGAGGTCAGTTGTTTCATGGGTTTAACTCCCCAAACAAGTGGCATTAGCTTGTGTGGGCTTTGACTTAATAGGTGTCTAGCTTTTTATGGACTAAGGTAGGTTGTTGCAGAGGTTCGACTCCCTAAACAGGTGCCACCAACTTGTGTGGGCTTTGAATTGATAGGTGTCCATCTCTTTGTGGACTGAAATAGGTTTTTTTCTTGAGTTTGACTTCCCAAACAGTGCCACTAGCTTGTGTACACTTTGATTCGATATACGTCTAGCTCTTTGTGGATTGAGGTAGGTAAGCATCCAACTTTTTAAGGACTAAAAAGGAAAAGAAATGCGTCCTACTCTTTAAGGACAAAAAAGAAAAAGAAAAAGCATTCTGCTTTTTGAGGACTAAAAAGGAAAAAAGGCATCTTGCTCTTTGAAGACTAAAAAGGGAAAAGAAAAGGCATCTTGCTCTTAAAGACCAAAAGAAAAATTTAATACCTTTCTTGGATGACTTTTCAATTTGCATGAGCTTCTAAGGTCAGAGGTTCTTGTGTAGAGCCTTTGGAGCCCTTTCAAAACAGGAAGTTGTACCTTATCTATTAATTTAACTGACATGTGTAGGAGCTGGTATCTGAAGGATGTTAAATGTTTTATAGTGCATGAGGATGCAAATGCATGTCTTAATGATGCAAAGGTGATGATTTTTAAAAGCCTAATTCGGTGGTTTGTTTTTACTTTCTTTGGTTGTTTGCTTTTTCATAAGTTTGATAAAGTGGCCTTTTGCCCTAGGGTTTGTCAATCTTACTCTAGATTTCTAAAGGCTTTGAATGTTAAGGTGAAAATGTCCTTGAGAAAGGCTTGAAGATTTTTATGGAACATCCTCAAAAGAGGCTTTGAAAAACATTGAAAACATCCTTAAGATAGGTTTCGAAAGCTCTAATAAAAGATCCTCAAGAAAGGTTTTGAAGGTTTTTGAAAAAATATCCTCAAGAGAGGCTATGAAGGTTTTTTGATGAAACATCCTTAAGAGAGTCTTTGGAAAACATTAAAAATATCCTCAAGAGAGTCTTCGAAAGCTCTAGTAAAATATCCTCAAGAGAGGTTTTAAAGGTTTTTTGAAGTAACATCCTTAAGAGAGGCTTTGGAAAACTTTAGAAATATCCTAAAAGAGACTTTGAAAGCTTTGGTAAAATATCCTCAAGAGAGGCTTTGAAAGTTGTTTGATGAAATGTCCTCAAGAGATGCTCTGGAAAACATTAGAAATATCCTTAAGAGAGGCTTTGAAAGTTTTGCTAAAATATCCTCAAGAAAGGCTTTAAAGGTTTTTGGTTGACACCCTTAAAAGATGAGATATGATGTATGCAATGAATGTCATTTCTATGCATAAATGCATGGAGTGATCAAGAAGTCATTTCTAGGCTTGGTATCAAGATACCCATGCGCATGGAGTGATGCAAATGCATGCAAAGCAACAGGGTGAATATTCATGAATGCAAATGCACATGAATGCAAATGCTTGTGATATGGGTGCCCCCGAGTGTTATTGGATACGAGCAAAAATGCATATGAATGCAAATGCTTGAATGCATAAGCAAAGGTTTACATAAGTGCAATGATAATGCATATGAGTACAAATTCTCATAAACCAAGGCGAGCGTGAGTATGAAGGTCGATAAGATTTCATATGAGTGTAAATATAGGCAAGTGAAAATGCATGTGGGAGCACAAGTACGTGAGTAAAAATGCTTAGTATGGAAGAGAATGCGAATGCACACGAGTGTAAATACTTGTAAATATAGATGCACCTAAATGCAAAATGCTTTTGAATGAGGGTGCACACAAGTATAACTATAGGTGGGTGAGAATGCATAAGAGTGTTAGTGTTCATGTATTCTGATGAGTACTGATGCCTATGAGTGCAAAAACCAAGACTAGCCATCATTGGTACTAAGCTTGAAGTGAAGTGTATGTTGATAAGTGATGCTTAAATGGCTATGTGAACAATGCATATTTTCACAAAGGATGACATGTATGCTCACTAAGAGTGTAAGGGTTGAGACTATAGCTGGATTTTTTTGAATCTAGCTTAAGCTTTGCTAATGGTTCCTCTCTTTGATTAAGAAGCATTCTAATCCTAGTTTTGCCCCATGATTGGAAAAGCTATTATCTTTTTTGTTTAAAATGTTAATTTGATGAAAACTCACCAGTTAGCATGATATTCAAGTCTCTTGAAGACTACTGATCTATGGTTAGAAGATTTTTTGAATGGTAACTTGGCCTTCTCAAGAAAGTTTAAGGATAGGTGGAATGAATTCCTTTTTTTTACTAGGCTCATAAATGGACCAGTCCTTATGAATTCCTTAAAAACCAAACAAATTTGAGATTCCTTTAAGCCTTTCACTATTGATACTTCAATCGACACTAGGATTGGCCATTATAGACACCTCACTTTGTCCGGGCCAATCTCTGGCAACCTAAGGCATAATCAAAGAGTGATGAAATCAAAAATAGAAATAAAGTTGGGGGATGATCATTGCCCGATGAAAAATGTTTTTAGAAAGTTCTAAAATGTCTATGGGCTGTATTAAAGAAAATGTAAAAATGAGGCATCAAAGGCCACTTTTCATGGTGTCACCAAGGTTATACACAAATCAAATTTCCATTGTTTGTGACCAAGTTGAGGTAAATCGGGAAGCCGCAGGTTTGTACAAATTATATTGGGGCGCAAGTATTGATACGAGCCCTTTATGGTGTGAAAACTTGAATTTTCACATGTAATATCGATGCAAAAGGGTTTGGTATCGATACCCAAGATGTGGTATCGATACTTGGCACGTTTGCATCGATGCAGACCTTGACAGTAGCTAAAGTTATGATTTTTGGCAAAATGTGTCGATATACAAGCGTGAGTATCGATACGGACCCATGGAGTATCGATACTAGCCTTTAAGTCTCGAGACTAGAAACAGTTTTTGCTCTTCTTATCAATACATAATTAATTGTATCGATACTCAGGAGTAAAATATACCTTGTGTATCGATACAACATGTTCTATATCGATACACCAAGGCATTTTTGCCTAGTTCGAGCCATTTTTTAGCCTTCGAAAACCCGATATAAACATGTTTTTGCACCAAGGAACTATCATATAACATTGTAAACCTCAACTATGGGCTCATTAATGGATTTTAAACAAATTTTAGAGCCCAAACAACAATTGACAAAGGTCACTTTCACAAGATACATGGTTATAAGAGGGTGGCAGGCATATCTCTACTAGGAGGCTATTGCATCCTTTTTGCCTCATTGGTCAACATTGTAGAACCAATAAAAAAGGAGTTAGTTGAGCATGGTAGCTAGAGATATCCCTTAGGGCAGAAGAGAAAAATCAAAAGTACCTCTGCATTGACTTTTAAAAAGAGCAATGATCAGCCATAAAAAAAAAAGAGGAAATAAAAGAAAAAAAGAGGAGGAGAAGTGAAAAAAGAAAACTCTCAACAATTTAAAAAAAATCTTCATCCATTCCTATAAATTATCCAGCAACTTTACCTCAAAAAACTCACCAAAAGCACTATTCAATTATCTTTCACTCATAACCAACCTCAATTCCTGTAGCTACCCCAAACCACCACTGGAAAACCTTTAAAAACCCAACTTTCCACACCTTTTGATCCTCAAAAAGCCTCACCATCAACCATACCACCAAAAAGCTACTTCTTTTTATCTTTTTCTTGCTAAATAATAGCAAGGAGAAGGAAAAAATTAAGCCTATAGCCACTACTTTGAGAAAAAGGGAAGTTCAAGTTTTTTGGTATATCCCCTCTATCTTGATCTTTGTAGTTTCTATTTTGTCATTAACATCATCTTAGTAAACCTTTTTTTATGCTGTTTTGGCCACCTTTGGACTCTCATGCCTTTTTTTTGTGGCTTTGGTTTTGGTAGTTTAGGACCTTGATGTTTTTCTTGGTGACTTCATGCTGTTTGGTTAACTAAGCATGCTCTTTTGCACTCTCATCATCATAACAGCCTCTGCCCATGTACGTCTTGCCATGTTCCTTCCATATTCATGTCTTCATCTTATGTTTAAAATATGTATCTTAACATGAAATATGTATGCTCAAGCATATCCTAGAAGCTTGATAGGCTCCATGAAATAAAAATGCCTTTTTAGCAAACTCTTTTTAAACATGTTCATCTTAAGTATGTTCATGCATCTATCTATCATCTCCATGCATTTTTTGTCATCTTTTCTATGAAAAATGTCATCTTTGCTCGTGCATATATGTCCTCCATATTCTGCATCATTTTGTGGTACTTTGCTTGTGTTGAGATGCATGCTTGAATGCTAGAAAACCTAATTTCAAAAATATCCCCAAGTTAAGCACATGCTATCTCCCATACATGGAGAATAACATGGGCTTAAGATTTTTATAAAGTTGGTTTTTCCAACCTTGGGGGCAAAGCAAGTATTTAGTTCTGGATTCATGGAAGAATAAGTATAAGAGTACTAGTTTTTCAAAAATGAAATGAAGTTTTTTAGTTGAAAAATGTGAACCCTTGGTCCTGAGCCAACCACCCTCATAGTGGCATGGTCAACGGGTTGTTCTATCATCTCAAACTACTCCAGGATTATGGAATGAACTTGTGATGCCCACGCCAATCTTTCATCTTGGTTACGGATGTTCAGACATCCATGGCCCGAGCTCAACCCAAAGAAAAACCAAAATACTGAATACCTCCCCTATTTTGTTCTGGCAGCATAGTGACTTGGTCTTCAAAAATTATTAAAAAAATAAAAAATGATTTATAAAGAATGTGTTGGTATTTTTCCCTTGAAGGGTTTTGAATTACCTTTCCAACATTGTCTTATTTACCTCCAGACCATCTCGGATGAAATAGTTACAATTTTTCAAATCTTCACTGTCTGGAACCCCTAGATCCGATGAGCAGATTACTGTTTGGGCTGTTTTGTCTAGCAAACAACGTTTTTGAATCCCTCGAAAATTTTTCCCATGGAGTTCATGAAATTCCATTTTCGGAAAGGTATTATTTGCATTTTAACAATTCTGGATGAATTCGAAATAATTTTTCAAAGTCCATCATACCTTTACCCTATACATCCTGCTAGTGTCGACATAGGTTGAAATTCAAAAATTAATTCCCCCTAGAAGATGATTTTCTAGGATTTTTGGAATACTTTTACATTAATCCTCATCGAGTTACCTTTCCAACAGTACCTTATTTACCCTTGGGACCTCCAGATAAGCTCAAAATAAATTTTGAAAGAGAAATGGCATGATGCTATCCTTTGTTTCTAACCTGATTTCTAAAATGTTTTCATTGAGGCATTCGAATGCCTCATGATCTACTCGGTTCATTCTTGTAACCTAAACCTTTTAGACTCGGACCAAGGCTAAACAAAAAGAGGAACATTTTAGCCAAACCTTCGGCTCTGATTTTTAAAGATTCCCTATTTTTAAGAATATGACTTACTTCTCTTAATGTTGAAGATTTTTACTTTCGGGGATATTCCAACCCTACTTTTACCCCAAAATGACATCAAATTTTCATTTTTAGGGATAATCCAACCCCACTTCTTCGAGAGGATACTTCAACCCCACTGTTACCTCAAAATGACATCAAATTTTCACCTTTGGGGATACTCCAACCTTACTCTTCTGAGGGGATACTCCAACCCCGCTCTCAATATTCCTTCTAAAATTCAAACTTTTTTCCCCAAGGCATCCGTGAGTCATCGAAACCTTTCCACTGAATCTGACTAAGTCTCAACATTGTCATCTCAGTTATTCATTGATAATCGAAGATAATTATGAGAAACATTTCGATCGTCCCTCCTTGTCATGTATTTTGTGTGGATTTATTTATTGCTATCTTTTTAACCTTACTAATACATTTCCTTTTGTAGGGACCTCGGGCATTCATGCTTTAAGATCATTTTCAAAATCAAAAAACAATATCTTGTGTTACTATCTCTCCAGTGCCAAACATTAAATATTTGATTTTTTTTAAAACCCATCCGGAGATCATTTTCATTGAAAACCCTTGTGTTTCTCACCTCTCTGAGGCCGATAGGTGATAAAGTTTTCATTAAAACTCGACTCGTATCTTTACAAAATTTCATGCATTAGAGGGAATTATATTTAAATAATGATAAAAATAAAATCGAGAAAATCGAGATTCAAGTAAGATATAGTTTGATGGTACCAATTTTCAAGCATCGTAGGGGTGCTAATCCTTCCCCACACGTAACCAACTCCTGAACCTAAAACAATGAATCTCTGATATTATTTTCAATAGGCATCTGATCATGTCTAACTTAAAATGATCGGTAGTGACTCCAAGTTTATGGCCACTTCATGGTGGCCATCCTAGACTAGTTAGATGAGCGAGTTGTCTGATGGTCTTTCACTCCTTCATATCAAACATCATCGTATTTTTTAAGTCGAGCATGCTTTGGCCCTTCGGAACATCCAAAGTTTGTAAAGGTCAGGCACATAGAATGTCAACAACCATGATGTGTCAAGGAGTGTAAGGCTGATTTGGAAAGGTCAGGAATGTAATTCTAAGAGTTGATCCCTTTAAAGATGACACTTTTCATGGATGTCTTTGGAATGTTGGTTTCCTTCTCAAGATCTCGGTAACCTCATGAGTGACATTAAAAATTCACTATTTTGTTCTAGTTCGCCTATTTAGGTTTTCACCCTAGAACCTTAATCTTTTTGTTTTTGATTTCTTTTTTGCCTGATTGCATCATCATGATTATAAAAAGGCTCAAAATATATCAAAAGAACAATTTCTCCAAGAATGGGTTCATTAGTTCACATGCCCATGTTTGATCCAAATAGACGTTTTAAGGATCATAATATAGGTCAAAATTCATGGTTTTAAAGGAAAGGGTATAAAAGCCAGAAATATGGCATTTAAAGGTGATGGATCAAGGATCATTTCTTTTCATGAAGGCATCTATGTCTTTGTTTCTTGATCTTCTATACCTTTTTCTTTATTTTGCTTTTGCTTTCTTTTTTTTTGTTTCTTCTTTTTTGTTTCTTTCATTTTTCCATCATTGGAGGGAATCTTAAACTTTGTAGATTTCCTATTTGCCCCTTGATGTTGAGCATTCTCAGAATTATATAGTAGGATATCTGTCCCCTATACTTCTTAAACAAGTTTTCCTTGCCCCTAATGTGGAATGTGATCCTTGATTAGGATTTTTAAAAAATGAATTCAATAGGCTCAAAAGAGTAGCAAAAAGGGAAGTTCTTGTAATTTGAGAGAGGATGCTGATAGTTTGTCATTTTTCTTCTCAAACATGATGATGTGAGCTTGAAGAACCATTTCTTAGAGAAAGTTTTTTTAAAGACATTGTGGATCTTTTAATCACATGATGTTTCATTCAATTTTCATTTTATTTTTCTTATTTTTTTGAACACATGCCTTAGTTCTCCTTTTTACTCCCTTTTCACTTCATATGCTTGGGCATGCCTTACTTTGATGTGCCATTGATAGGAAATCACATATGCTAAGGTTCAAGCTACAAGGAACATTTTGCATTAACAAAGGATTCGAGTTCCATTATATCAAGATGATAGGGAAGAACTAGGAACATGGTCATGGAAGGTCCCCAAAAAGTGCCTTAAGAAAGGTCTTTGGGAAATAGTTTGAAAGGGTCGAATCAGAGACCAAGAGATCATGGTAACGACATAAGAAACATTTCAAGAAAAGCTTTTGGAGGCATTGAAATGAAAAGAGAAAATGAGGAACCAAGAAGTTATGGTGGAGACGTAGGTTAGTCTAGTGGCATTACCCCAAGATGTGCTTTGAAAAGCTTTCATGGTATGGTTTGGTAGCTTGGGTTTTAGTTTGTCGAGAAGACAGTAGGTTTTTGACCTAATCCTAGTTTGTCAAATTACTGCCACTAAAACTCTAAGAGAATATTACGTTTGCTTGGTTCCCAAGAGGTCTATAAATTCTAAAAAATTGGCTCTTATCATTCCTAGCCTAAGTTAAGGTTTTTATTTGTTTAATATTTCGAGTGTAGTCATGTGGCATGGTTTAAAACATATTCCCTGAAGTTTTAGGTCTTATGATTAGTCATTTTTATGCATGGAAACCTAAAAGAAAGATGAAGAATGTAAGTAATCACCAATATTTTGAGACTCTTAATATCATGCTTTCATTAAATACATGATTTCCAGTTCAAAACATGAAAGATGACATTTTGAAGACAAAAGCTTTTCACATGAAGCATGCTATATTGGAATGCCCCCCATTGTCTTTGGTTCATACATCCCATTTCAAAGTTAATCAAGATCTAGCTACCCTGCTTTAATCAATTCTTGTACTTTTCTCTTCAAAGCCCCACATTCTTCTGTGGAATGACTTCTGCACCCTTTATGATATTCGTAAGCAATGGTGTCATCACCTTTTTGGTAGAGTGGCTCTAGAGGTTTAAAGTAGACTGATGCAACAACTGATCTTGGATAGGCTGGGGAAGTAATTTGGTGTATGATATTGGGATTGGTTTTATATGGGTTTTATCTCGACTACCCATCTATCTTTTTTGAGCACTCTGTAACCCTTTTGGTTGATGGGTTAGTCCAATCGGGGTTATCGCCACACACCCACCTTTAAAATTTCAAACGATCTGAAGGGCTTAGTACGCTTGACTTAAAAATAAATGAGTTGGTCATGGTTAAGCCTTTAAGTTATCCCTTGATCAAGATTTGGATTAGGTGTAACAATATGAAGGGGAGAGAGATGTCATCATGGGAACTGATTATCGCATCTCTACCATAATCACAGCCACCCCACTAGCCCCTTTAGCTCTGATGGAAACCCAAGCATTAGCACACCTTAAATAGCTTTGCCTACACAACCAACTACAAGTAACTTAATCAAATAAGGCAAAACCCTAGTTATTAATCGCTACCACTACCGCCCACCTTGTGGTACTTGCACTAGCCATACTCACACTACTACTACAAAAGCCTCCTGGACCTTTTATATTCTTCCCCCACCCCTCAAATTTAGTGCAAGTTATAACCCTTACCAACCACCCAAATCATTAGTTAAGTTAGAATGTTAAACTTGTACATCGTTCCCGGTTAATACCTAATCTAGTGACATAAGAAACACCAAAATCACCCTAGAATTCATTATCTCACCACAAATAAGCTAGTGGCTAGGAAGCCTCCTACCACTACCCTTACCACATGCATTCTTTCGACTTTGGATTACTACAAGTTACTAGATTTGTGAGTCAGGTAATTACTAATTAGAAATGTAATTAGATTTATGATATTATTAATATTGATTACTACATGCAAATCCCACCCTAAAGATCCACAAAGAAGTTTGGTTTTTTCTCTAATTTACTTTCTGCTTTTTATTTTACTATATTCTTGTTATTCAATAATAGCATGAAGCTGGACTATCTCGGGGATTCCCAATAGTGGTATCAGAGCTATAGTTTGTAGATTGCATGTAGTTAGTATAGGCTAATTCATGATGATAGACATCTATTGGAAAACCAAAACAATTAACGCAGTGAAATTTTAAAAAGTTTAAATTGAATCATTTTTAATGTTATTGTTAAATACAACAAAACTACTATAATCAATTACCTGAGTTGTAGATTTGAGGATGCTGTCCAAGAATTCCTAGATCTATGTGAAAGTTTTAACTAACTAGCCTTCTCTACTACTCTTTAACTCTCAAATTGTAAAGTGTGAGGGCATTCTTTCTCTCGATCAACATCGGATTCATATGGCTTGATTCTTCTTAATAACCACCTTGTGCCACGAGGTTTAGAATCATGAGATGTGATTAGAAACCCCTAGTGTGTGGCACCAAAATGTAACCTAAAACCCTAAGCATATGCCTCTAATTTATATAAGGCAACAAGGTAGCCTCTAATTTTAATTTTTGAATTATAATAATTATTTTATTACCTCCATAAAACCTGAATACGTGGCGCCAACCCCAAAATAGTAGTCCACTAAATATTTAGCCAAGCCTAAATATATTTATATATTTTTGGCCTAATTTATTTTATGGAATTTAGTCCGTTTAATTTGAATACTTAATTAATTCACATTAAACTATTGATTTTATTTAACCTCATAAATTTTCATAGCTCCAATTCTAATTTGAAATAAGATCATGACAATTTTATTTGAATAAATAATTTTGTACTAATCATTAAAATAAAATTAACTATAGTAAAACAATTAATTTAATAAAAAATAAAAAATAAAATATTTTTCTTTTAATTTATTAAGAATATTATTCATATTTAATTTATAAATAAATATTTAAACAAATATTAATAGATATCAAATTAATTATATAAATAATTAATTTTTCCATATTTATTTAAATTAAATTGATTTTTATATGCATCAAAAGATAAATATAATTTATTTAAATTACTAATTCTTGTTAAAATAAATATTTAATCAAATTAAATATATATTCTAAATAAATAACACTAAAAATTATCTTTTACTTATTTACTAAAAAAAACTTACACCTTTAAAGGAGTATGTTCGGCACACCACTTCACCAAATTGAGAATCTACCGACTATGAATATTTCAATTAATAACGATCCATTAAGAAATTATATTGAGCTAGTGGAGGGAGAAATTGGACATATATAATTAGGCTCCAATAATCTATGTATTGATTATTTTATAACAAATAATTAATCACATTATTACCAATCATAGAGTAAAGACCTAAGATTGCACTCCCAATTATATACCGTATTACGTAAGCTTTATGAATAGCCTTTTGGTCTAAAGATCTTGCCATTTGTGCAATACCCTCATATTATATCCGTGATTAACTTAAGGTTAAAAGTCTGTTTTACCTACTTGGTCACCTTATCTTAAAGTTCCATTTATGTGAAAATGATTGCTCACCACATGTGAATAATTTATTATTTGATAATTGATGATCGAGGCCTCCTCCATTTTTACTGTCTCGTATAATACCTTTTAAGACGATAACCTTAACTCTTTATAGGAGCTATGATTTCATTTCTATAGGTAAAGCTCCCATAAAGAATAAGTCATATGCCCAATGAATGGGTCTATTAGCTTAGTACTTTAAGATGCTTTAGTCTTTAGAATGTCAAAATGTACAAGTTATACATATAGAGTTAATTACATATTCAGGATCAAGGTAATTACACAACGAATGTTACAACTGAATTAATCCAAGTAAATGGACTTATTAATGAATTAATTGCACTTTGATCTAATCTAATATATTACCACCTTTAGGTAATATATCTATGTCTTTACTTAGGAGTCATCCCACTCTAGATGGCCAAGACAAGCCATCTCTCTAATTAGATTTGACAACATAATAGTCTTAACAAGGGTTAATTGCTCACATTAACCTCACAAATGATGAACTATCAATTTAGACTACTTTTCTTAAAATGTTGTCGTCCTACATATAAAGACCATTATGCGCAACATTCTAATAGTATAACCACAAGTAGTCAATGAGCCATATTTGCTTACATTTACTTTAAAATGTAAATTAAATGAAGATGAAATAGCAATGATGTAATGATAAAACTCAAATATATATGATTAATCAGTTCAAACTAATGAAATACATCATAATGTCTTTCATCCTTATGGCATTCCTAATGACATGTTGAGGTCATATGTGTGATCTGTAAGTTTCAGGCCATAAACCTTTGTAAATTATCTTTTATAAATTTTCTTAAATCTAGAGAACATTTAATATCCTTATTAAGTAAAATTAAATAGTTTATTAATTGATAAAATTTGTTTCCTATCTCTCGAGATTGAATACAAATTTATATGTTGAAAACCATCATAGTTTTGGTCATACTAGCATTCGATTTTGCCTTAAGTTTCCCACAGTTTTCTTTACTATAGAAACCTATTTTTTGTTAGTGTAAGGCTTGCAGCCAATTATGTATCTAGTTAGGCACTAGTGTTTACTGATTTCATGTATACAAATATTATATTTTATTAATGTTAAGGAGTTATTTCTTTATCCATAAGAAATTATTTGATATTTGTTATAAATAACTTATGAAGATAAAGCCCATGAAGCATGTTGGCCTTGCAATGGAATTGTAAAAAGTTATAATTGTGAGAACCTTATGCATCAAAGTCATGTTTCTAAAATAGTTCTAAGTCATCGTATTATTAAGATAAGGCATTGACAATGCACAAAGACTGGCATATATTAAGTTTCCATGTATACGATGCATGCAACTAGTCTCATCCATTGAAGTATAATGATACTTGAGGATAACATATGGGTGCTTATTATGGTAACAAGTTCAGTGGTTCTTCAGTGCTCGCTGGAAGGCTTCTTAAGCCTTAACCAAAAGACATATAGCCAATAGGTTCAGATCTAAAGTGATTGGGGAACAATTCCCACACCTATTGCTCTAAGAGGAAGAAGAAAACAGCTCCATAGAGAAGTAGTTATTTTGCACAGATCTTAGTAAACCAGTCCAAGATCTTGATTTTTAATCCTAATTAATTCTTGTAAGAAAGAAAACTAATTTTTTACTTTCATTGTGATAAAACAACAATTTCAAATCACTCGAAAGCTTAAGATTATTCCAACTTGCTAAAAGAAGCTCAAAGGCTACAATACCCTATTTAAGAAAGTCTATTAGCTCCTAAGGCTTTTAGAAAACTTATATAAGCTAATTCAACCTAATAATGTATATTAATGCACTTAAAATTAGGCTAGGATTAACTAATGGGTCAATCTAGCCTCTTACTAACATACGCAGAAGGTGGTGCCACTTTGGAGTGTTTCTTAGAGTCCAATTAAAACTATTTTAATTAGCTTATCCAAGATTGGGCTTTAGTAGTAACTTATTAATATTTTCTCCTAACAGCACACCAAGGGTAGCTATTTCATGAGCCTAGCCCATTAGTAAGCTCAAGTTAGAGTAGTTCAAAACTAAACTCTCTTAACTTAATAATAATTAAGGCTTTTAGCCTAACCCTTTAATTTACATGTTAGATAATTTAATTCATAATTAAAATTTTCAACCCAAGTAAAACAAGTTTATTTCATGTAAGCAATATTAATTATCAAATAACTTATTAAAGTTTCCAAATATAATTATTTGGTTTTATTTAATAATATCCCTAAAACCATATCTATAAATAGACATTATCTTGATAAGACATTATTATTTTTGTTGCCCTATTAAGACATTTCTAATTAGATTTCATAAGTCTAATTTATGTCTCAAATTATTCTTATTTGAACTTATTCAGACAAGTCCTTCTTGTTCTACCTTTTATTTAATTTAGTCATACTTAATTAAATCCCGATTTTAATCCAATAGACCATTTTATTGTGTATGACCCATTAGGTTCCCAACATGTAGGCAATGAATATTATTAATCTCATTAATTACATTCATACGTCAAAAATGGGATCTAGTAATACATTATGACCACTAAAATGTTGAAGAGTCAATATGACCTTGGAGAAACCTTTTAGTAACCACTTTTCAGTGTACTTTGGTCTTTGCACCAGATATCCTAAAAAGACCATTATCATGTTGCAGTGTCTATTCATGTATCAATCCCTATTAGTTTTTGCAACTTTAAGTTAACATCATGAATTTAAAGAAATAATTTCTGCTAAATTCATCATATATCGACCAACGACTTTATTAACCAAAGCCAAGAACATAGAAGATATGTCTCCAATGTTAGCTTGGAGTGGCGAATCCTCTTTGGATCATTTATTCATCAACCATATGCTTCATTCCATACAAAATACCACCCTTTTTTTGGCATCCATTTATTGTGGACTCATTTATAATGGATCAAAGCATAGCACTCCTTATACTAGATGACTTGTTAGCTCAAGTCTGAGGACTATATACATGATTGGCACATGAGAACAAATTCCATATACATTTGAGTAAGTTATACAAAATGAAGTTCTCATACGGGCCATGTTTAATGAACTTTTTTTCCATAAAACAAGTGCCCATATGCTATCCCTAAGTATCTCTATACTTTAACTTCTATAAGATCAAAGAGTTGCATGCATCAAATGCATGAAGGTTGGCATGTGCTAGTCTTTATGCATTTTCAACGCCTTCTTTTAACAATACAATGACTAGGTATGTTTTTAGAAACATGGCTTTGATGCATAAGGATTTCATCGTTGTAACTCATTACAACTTTGCAAGGCCACTGTGTTTTATGGGCTTTATGAAATTAGTGTTTTCATTAGTGTCAATCATGGACTAACATGAAGGAAAACCTTGAATCACTAACTAAATGTTTGGTTTGCATTATTAACTTATATGTGACTCATACAAGCCAACTGGCTTTAGGCATATACCAAAAACGTAATGTGCCTCCTTAAGAAGTTGAGTTTCATCAAGACTTCTAGTTATCATCAAATATTTAATTATCCAATTATAATTAATCTCTTAAATTTTTTTAAGATATGAATTAGATGCTATAATAAACATGAAATTAAAATTCAATTAAATTACTTTATTGGATAATATTTAATTTAAATGATTAATCATAATCCTATTAAGATTTGTTCTAATATGAAATTAAAATAAATGTTAATTATGTAAGAACATTGTTTTTTTAATTAAATTAAATATGGATCAAATATAAAACTTTGAAAGTTGGCATACTGATTATGGCCAAGTCCATGGCGAAGGCAATTCTTATTATGGCAAGTCTGTGACTTGTAGATTTAGGATTAGGATAAGATTAGAATTTCGGCAAATCCAAGCTGTAAAGAAGATGGCACTAAGAAGAAAGGACTAAGGAGATCATCATTAAGACTTGTGAAGACCTTTTACCTAGAAATTTGACCAACTAGTTTCTCTAATGGCTTAAGGAGACTAGATAGATAAAATATATAATCATCCTAGTAGATTGCATGCGTTAGAATTATTTTTTGAATTTATATATATGTGATATATGATTGAATAAATGGTATGCATGCTAATCAAACAAGGCAGTAAGACCTAAGATAAATGATAAAAATCTTTTGTAAAATATTAAGTCCATGCTTAAGCATGATTAAATGCCTTCCATTGTTCACAACAAGATACCCCAGTTCCACCCATAGGAGACTTGTTTAGTCACTCAAGGTCAAACTGCCACTGAAGCTGCTTATGTTATGAATAATGAGTCTTACTCAATTATTGTTGTATGGTTCATATGTTTCACACTTGATCGTATAACATTAGAGGCAGTGGTTAGTTGAGATACGCATGATTCATTTAGGCAAAAAATTGCCACCTAACTAATCTAAGAGTTGCATAGAGATCCAATTGATAAGCTAAAATACATAATTAATTTCTACATGGTTTGTTGAGTCACTCATGGTTATTTACTGATGAAAGGAGTCCTAGCTCATTAAGAAGATTCAAATGTTAAACTTCTCAAATTATGGTTGAGGCCTATAATCTCGATAAAACAATAAGAACAATCATTAATGTAAAACTTTACTTAGTGATTGAAATTGCAAATTATTAGCTACAAAATATTTTGGTTTATAATGGACATAAACCCAACATGACTAATAGACTATCACTATGTTAGCATACATGATGCTAATAAGTTTTAATGGGCCAAATTACATTGACTAGTCCTATATTATTAAGATTGTCTTAACACTACTTTAAAGGCATATAGCCTACTAGGTTAGGGGTAGTTTATCAAGTTCATATTGATTAGTATGGCGCCTGAACTCTGAGAGGAGCAAGTGGCTATTTAAGCTCATGAAATCTTTTGAAACTTTAAACAATTTTTCTATGAGGATAATCTTAATGAGAGGTTCGACATCCCTTAAGAGTTGTTCCCAAGCAAGATGTTAAAAGGTTGCCTAATTATGCCTCATATGATAGGATGTATTTCAAGACTTAAGCAATTTAATAGGTCATGGTTCATGATCCATGCATTATCTATGTCATTTCTTTTCAAGCAAGACAAATGAGATGTGTAGACACCTTATTTTGTCTGGAGCAACTTTTGCATCCCATAACTTAATTGAAAAATGATAGAATAAGAAAATAAGAAATAAAAACTGGGGGGCGATTGCAGGGTGCCATGTCACCAGGCACTATTAGGCACAGATTTTTTTTTGGGTAGGTCTAAAATGCTTATGGGATGTATTAAAGAAAAATGTAAAATGAGGTATCAAAAGTCATTTTTCATGGTGTCTTTAGAATTATTCAGATGAGGTCATGGATTATTTTCCCACTGTTTATGACCAAGTTAAGGTAAATTAGTAAGCTACATGTACGTGCAAGTTATATTAGTGCATAAGTATTGATAGAGGCCTTTACATCACCAAAAACTTGAATTTTATCATGTAGTATCGATATAAGAGGGTTTGATATTGATACCTAAGGTGGGATATTGATGCCTAGCGTGATTGTATCGATACAGATCTTGGCAGTAGCTAAAGTTATAATATTTGGTAAAATGTAATGATACACAAGCATGAGTATTGCTATAAATCCATGGAGTATGATAAAGGCCTTTAATTCTCTAGACAGGAAATAATTTTGTGCTCTTAGCATTGATGCACACCTCATTGTATCGATACTCATGGATAAAAATTGTGTTGTGTATCGATACAATATGTTTTATATTGATACATTAAGGCATTTTTGCCCAATTCGGACCATTTTTTAGCCCTCGAAAATTTGATTCAAGCATGTTTTTTGTACCAAAAAACCATTATAAATCATTGCAAACCTAGACTTTGGGCCTATGATCGTATTTAAACAAAATTTTAGAGCCTAAACAGCCAATGCCAAGGGTCACTTTCATAAGATATATGGTTGTGAGATGGCATGTCAGGCATTTCTTCAATTTGGATGTTGTTGCAAATTTTCTGCCCTCTTTCTTAGCATGGCAAAACTAATGAAAAGAAGATCAGCTGAACATGGTAGCTAGAGATGCCCCCTAGTGCAGGAAGGAAAGATAAAAAATGCCCTTGCTTTGTCTCCAAAAAGCATCGGCTAAGCATTAAATAAAAGGAGATTTCCAGTCATTCTCAAAGAGACTTCCAGCCATCTAAAAAAAAAGAACTTTCAGCCATTCTAAAAAAAAAGCTCTCTAGCAATCTCAGAGAAGCTCCTTCCTTTCCCAAGAATTCTCCTATAATCTATAGCCATAAAATTCTCCCAAAAGACACTGTTCAATTGCCTCTCACCCTCAACTTTTATTCCTGTAGTTCCCTTAAACCACCACTAGAAAACCTTCAAAAACTTAACTTTTCACACACTTTCACTCTAAAAACACCTCACCATCAACCATATTACCAGAAAGCTTTTTTCTTTCATCCTTTTTTTGCTAAATAATAGTAAAAAAAGGGAAAGAACTGAGCTAAAAGTCATTACATTAGGAAGAAAGAAAAGTTTAAGCTTTTTGGTATATTTCCTACCTTATTCCATACATTTTTTGTTTTTTATCATCTATATCATTTTAGTGAGTCCTTTATGCTGCCATGACCATCCTAGGACTCTTATGCATCATTGTTGCCTTGGTTGTGGTAGTCTTAGGATCTTGATGTTTTAGTGATACCTTGATGTTGCTTGGTAGGCCAAACTTCTACTCTGTCATTCTATCATCAAAACAATCCCTTGTTCATACATTCTCTGATGTATTTCCTCTATTTTCACATGCTTAACACATGCTTAAATGTTTACCTTAACATGTCTCATGTATGTTCATGCATTTTCTTGTATTTTAAGGAGTTTCATAACATAAAAAAGCCATCTTAATGAGTCCAGCATGCATTCCTATGTTTAAATGTGTTCATATCATTTCAATGCACATTATTTGTCATCTTCTTATATTTTTATCACCCATTTCCATGTCAAAATGTCATCTTTGTGTGTTTACATGTCTAGTCCATGTTTATCTTTATGTGTGTTGTATGTTGTTCATGACATCTTCATAAAAAATGCTTGCTTATTTCTCAAAAAACTGATTTTTAGAAAATTTGGTGAGTTAAGTTCATGCTACCTTTAATAGATGAAGAATAGCATAGATTTAATGATTTCAAAAAACCCAAAAATATCAAATAGCCTCCTGTTTTGCTTTGGTAGCATTGTAGTCTATGTTTGGAAAATCATTTTCAAACCATAGAATATTTTCATTTATTTTCTTGATATTCTTCCCTTCAAGGGCATCAAAGTATCTTTCTAAAGGTGTCTTGTTCGTCCTCCAACCATTTCGGATAGGGGAGTTATAGTTTTTAAACCTTTGCTATCCAAAACCCCTAGAGCCAGCATGCGATATTCTATTTGGGCCATTTTGGCCCATCAGATAACTTTTCTAAAATTTTTAAATATTTTTTATAAAAATTTTAAAAATTCCCTTTTTGGAAAGGTATTGGTCACAATTTAACAATTCTGGATGAGCCCAAAATGATTTTGCAAGGTTTGGTGTATCGTTTCCCTTGCATATGCTGCTAGTGCTAAGATAGACCCAATTTTAAAAATTAATCTTGCCTAGATAGTTACTTTGTAGGATTTTTGGAATTTTTACATTAAACCTCATTAAGTCATTTTTCCAAAGGTACCTTATTCACCTTTTAAAGCCATTGGATAAACTCGAAATAAATTCGGGAAGGGAGATGACACGAAGTTATCCCCTATTTTTAACCTAATTTTCAAATCTCCTTTATAGAGACATTTGAATGTCTCGAAATGCATCCGATTGGTTCCTTATAACACAAGCTCTTTAGACTTGGATTAAGGCTTAAGACAAAAATATATCTTGTAAAAATATTCAATTTCTTTAATATCTTTAAAATATTTTAAAAACAAAAAAGAACCTTTCCTTCTAAAACATCAAAATTTTTTTTCTAGGATACTTAAACCACATTATTCCAAGGGGATACTCCAACCTCATCCTTCATAAAAAAACTTAAATTTTCTCATTATTCCTAAATATTTTCATAATTTTATCTTTGGGGATATTCCAACCCTAACTCTCTGAAGGGATACTCCAGCCTCGCTTTTACCTTAAAAAATCCAAAAATTTTCTCTCTTTTGGATGCCCCAGATTGTTTCGATTAAAATCTTTTTTCACTCATAAATTAGTATTGAATCCAAACCCATCTCTAAATTGTTATCTCGGTTATTCTTCAATGATCGAAGATAATTATGAGACACTTTCGATCAACCTTCATTTTTATCCTTTTTAGTTTATAATTGTTTGTTTTTTATATTGTTATATTCTTTATTATCTTACTAACACATTTTCTTTTTGTAGTGATTGTCGTCCATTCATATTTAAAATTTTTTTTAATAGAATTTGTAAGGCAATGTCTTGTGTTGGTATCTCTCCAGTGCCTAATATGGAATATCAAAATTTGTAAAACCTAATCCGGACATTATTTTCATAAAAATCCCTATGTTTTTCACACCTCCGAGGCGCATAGGTGATCTAATTTTCTTTCAAAACTTGGATCAATAATTTACAAAACTTTATGCATTAAAGGGCATTATTGAAATAATGACTAAATGGAACCAATTTAACTAAGACCGAAGCGAGACATAGTTAGTAGGTACTGATTTCAAGTATCGTGGGCGGGCTAATCCTTTGCCATGCATATCCAACTTTCGAACCCAACCAATAGATCTCTGGACTTGTAGACCTTGAAATCAATGTTTTGAGTTTTGTAACTTGGAATATCATTTTCAATAAGCATTCGATCTTACCTAGCCTGAAATGATTGGTGGCGACCCCAAGTTTATGGCCACTTCATGTTGGCCATTCGAGTCTAGTTCGATGAGTGATTAACCTGACAGTCTCTCTCCTCTTCATATTACTATGCTTAATCCAAATCCCAATCAAAGGATAACTCAAATGCTCGACCATGACAAACCCTCTATTATTTTTAAGTTGAGCGCGCTATGCCCTTTGAATCATCTTAAGTTTTAAAGGCGAGCATGTGATGACAAGATGATAAGGGAATATACCAATGTCATGGATAGCTAGATTAATAGAGTAAAGATAGCAAGAAATACTTTGATATGATCAAAAATAGGAAACTTATACATGTTTCAATATAAGATAAATGTTGAGATTAATTCACATATCTTGGTATATGATACCTAAAAGTTGGAACTTAAATATGCATGACATAATGTAAGACCTAAATAAAAGGAGTAGTGGAGACAGAACATAGATAATGGCAACTTTGTTGATATTAATCAAAGCTTGCCTTCATGATTAATGTTTCTAAAACATTATCGTGATCCATAAACATTAGATGTTTATTCAGGCATTCCTGTACCAATTGAGGATGACTACTGGCATTTGATGTGTTGCTTAGATTCAGTCCTCATTGAATAAATCATTAAACATAGAATTTGTTCTATGACATGGTCTTATTCTTCTTAAACATACACTTGTAATGGTAATAAAAGTACCAAATGACCTATACTTTATAGGATTTAAAAATAATTTCTAAATCCAATACCCTTTAAATCTATACATGTAGGATTTAATGGGAGGCATTTATGATTCTTTAAAATGTAAAGATCATTAATTGACCTAGTGATAAAGAGCCATGATGTTAAAAAAGAAATTATTTGAAAGGTGTTCTGAGCTAGAAAAGATTGCATGTTTATCTCCTGAAGGTCATAAACAAACTTTTTTGTTTAGGCTCACAAAAAGAGTTATATTTGGATCATTATCTTAAAAGCAAATAAAAGATTCTTATAGTTGTTATAGTAACAATTGAGCCATATGATTAGAGTCTAGGTTTTTGTTAGCTTCAAAGGAGAGATTGAACCAAGAAGGGAGGTTAATTGGTTCTATAAAAACTTGATCAATTTGAAGTAAATTGAAAATTAAAAATAAGATAAGGATAAGAAAAACCAACAATCAATGTATAGAGGTTTGGTCTTTTAATTCGGCACCTATGTCCTCTCTTCTTGGTACTTTTTTAGCAAGGTGATTCCCGTAATTCTCTAAACAAATTTTTACCTTTTAAGCTAAGGTATAACCTTACACCACTATCTTTTAAGGCTTAGATAGAACTTTTTAATTCCTTTAAGAATTTTCACTCACTTTCACACAACTCTTTTTGTGATATGAATGAAGTATTTTATAAACTAATTGAACATCTAGTAGGTAGATGTTTGCTGGAATTTAAGTGCATGATGAATGAGATACAAATAGGCTTGAAGAGTATAAATTTGATATAAGTAGAAATAAAAAATTTGATGATTTTGAGCTTTTGTTGTTCAATGATTCAATGAAATTTGTATGTCTTGCTTCTTCAGCTGTTTAGAATCTCCATTTGTAGCTAGAAATTGATTCATAGACGTTGGGCATTTAGTGTGGTGGTTGAAGAGCCATTGTAGCCTTCATCAATGCTTGTTTCTGTTCAGTCCCGCACTATAGTATCGATACAATACCAATAGTATCGATACAATACCAATAGTATCGATACATAAATCAAAAAAGTGATTGTTACAACTTGTTGTATCGATACAGGGATCTGAGTATTGATACTAAGCAAGCGTATCGATATAGATATTATAGTATCGATACATTTAAGGGTTTCAACCAAACCTTGGCTATTGCCAAGCCTTGTATCGATACACATGGGGTCAGTATTGATACTAAGTAGGCTGTATCGATACATACACACTTGTATCAATACATTTGAGGGTTTCAGCCAAACCTTGGCTACTGCCTGTCGCAACGTACCCTGAGGTGGATCCTCATGGATCTATGGGTGTGTATGACTTAAAATATTTTCCTAACTTGGAAATGTCTTCTTGACTGAAATTTTTCTTTGGCGCTGTGATGAGAACGAGAATGTATGGATTCTCGACTTATGGTCTAGTGAAAGGGACCATAAGATGAATAGCTCATCTTATTGGTCTCGGATAACCATCACGAAATGGCCAACGCTTGGAGTTGCCACTGATCATTTAGGGCTAGGCATGATCGGATGCCTATTGAAACCTATGTTTTGAGTTACGAAACTCAAAACATTGATCCCTTGGTCTACATAGTATAAAGATTCGTCATTGGGTTCAGGAGTTGGTTACGCACGATTAGGTACAAACCTCTTCGCGACGCCCAAAATTAGCACCTTTACTAGCTATGTCTTATCTCAATTTTGATTCTTTCGATCTTAACTCATCATTATTTCGATATAGCCCTTTTTAATGCATGAATCTTATAGAAATACAAATCCAGGTTTTAATGAAAAAAGATTTAATCTCATATACGCCTTGGAGAGATGGGGAATATAGAGATTTTCAATAAAATGACCTCTGGATTTTACTTTGAAAAATGGAATATTTCACCTTAGGCACTAGAGAGATACCCACATGGAATATTACCCTTAGTTTTATTTGAAATGATTGGAAAACGTGAATGCAAACAATCATAACAAAGAAATCATGTTAGTAAGGCAACAAATGAAGTAACATAACATGGATCATTCAATGCAATGATAAAGCAAAGGGATGGACTATTGGACTTTATCTTGCACCTGGGTTTCTTGATTGAACAAGGTTTGTTTGAAACATTCACGAAAATTTGAGAAAGAGAAAAATTTAGTTTTAGTTGAAAGACAGTGTTGAAATATCCCCTCGGAAAGATAGGGTTGGAGTATCCCCATGGATGACAAATAATTTTGACAAAGGAGGATTGACAATTTTGAAAAGTGAGGTTGGAGTATCCCTTCGGAAGGTCAGGGTTGGAGTATCCTCATGGATGACAAATCATTTTGACAAAGAAAGGTTTTTTCAATCTCAACAATTTTGAAAAATGGGGTTGGAGTATCCCTTCAGAAGGGCAAGGTTGGAGTATCCCAAAAATGACACGTCTAACACTTATTAGAGAAGTCGAGTTGGAAAACTTAAGTTAGCAAAACCTTGTGATTTAGGGAATGTGTGAGCCTTTCGACAACTTTTGGCAAATGAAATTATTATGAATGAGGATGGTAAAGTTATAAAATGTATTTGTGCCTTGATACGAGCCTATGAGAGGTCAAAGCACATTCTCTATTCTGATCGGGTTGATACAGAGACATTCGAATATCTCGAAACAAAATTCAAGAAAACAACTCAATTTTGACCATAAACAAAAATAGGGGACAACATCGTGCTATCCTGTTTCCCAAATTTATTCTAAATTGGTTTGAAGGATTTAGAGGGTGGACAAGATACTACCAGAAAGCTAACTCGACGTGGGTCAATCTAAAAATATTTCCAATATCCCAAAAAGTCACTTTCTGGGGGAATAAATTTTCAAATTTGGATCAATTTCGCTGCTGGCAGAGCATATGAGAATTAATGTGTGTCAAAATGTGAAAAATTATTCTGGACTCATTTGGCATTGGGAAATTACAAATGATACCTTTTTGAAAAGTGAATTTCATGAATCTTTTAGGAAAACGTTTGAAAAATTTGGAAATCATTTAGTGGGCCTGAACGGCCCAACCAAAATACATGTTTAGATTCTAACGGTTCTGGACAATTTAGATTTGAAAAATCATAACTCTCTCATTCGGAATGAACTGAGGGTGAATAAGACATCGTTTTAAAGACATCGTTGAGGAGTTCAAAATGATTTTTCAATTTGTAATAGTGATACTGGCAGCATGGGACAAAGCAAAGCAGGGGATATCTCTCATTTTTTTATGTCTACGGGTCCAAATTTGAGTTATTGACGTTCAAACATCTATGACTGAAAAGAAAGAGTGGCGTGAGCATCACGAACTCATTTGCACAGCCTCGAAGTAGTTTGGGATCATACCACTCAAGGTTTTGACTAGAAAAAAGGCTCAAACATTTAAGGAATAATTGTAAGACCATTTTCGTTTCAAAATTAGAAGATTTAAGCTTGTTTAACCAAGATTCCAAATCTAGAAAACTTAATTTTCCCCAAGATATTTTGCTAGCTTTAAGGAAAATGCTAAGTTTATGCTAATCCTCATTAGTTGAGGTTAACATGCTTGGCTTGAGGGGCTTTTGAAAACCAGTTTTGACAGCCATCAAACATGCATTTTGACAAGGAGAAGACAACAAACATACAAGGGGATGGCACATAACATCAAGGGGGATGCTAACTTTACCCATGGTTTAGATGAAGAAGGTGTTATGCATTATGACAAGAAAATGTTATGGATGCTGAAAATGATAATGATTCATGCAAGCTAATGTGTAAATGTGCTTGAAATGTGTTAGGCTAATGATTCATACATGGATTAAGGATAACAAAATGCATGGATATGGCATAAAATGCATGAGCAAGAGATACTAAACTAATGGGGATGAAATAAGGCATCTTGCACATCAAAGGGGCGTTAAGGCATCCAAACCTTAAACTACCACAACCAAAAGCCACAATAATGCATGATAATCCTAAGAGGGTGATGAAAACATGTAGGGCTCACTAAAATGGTGAAGATGCTAAAAAATGAAAAATAAAAGTAAGAAGGTGAGAAGTTATACCAATAAAGTTTCACTTTTTTGGCCAAATAATTGGAGCAGCAGAGATGGCTTGAATTTTCCTTTCTTCCTTGTTGTTAATAAGCAAGAAAAAAAGAGAAACAATGAGGTTTTGGTTTTGGTATGGATAAGGGTAATTTTCAGAATGTGTAATGGTTGGGAATGAATGTTTTAGGGTTATTTTTGGGTGTTGAGTGAAGAGCTATAGGATTTGGTTTTCTTGATGTAGGAATGTGTTTTTGAAGCTGAAAATGAGCTGGAACCTAACCTTTTTATCTAAGATTTAAGTGGTCTATTTGTATCAGCATTTTGGAGCCAGATTGGAGGTGTTTTTAGCCATTTCTCAAAGGAGACAAAGTGATGTCAGCATGGTGGCTATAGAGTAGCTGTAGGGAGCAACTTGTTGCCAATGTGATAGGCATAGGGTGGCTGGTTTAAATGCTAAAATGATTCTCCAGCAAATAGGGTGGCTGGTTTAAATGCTAAAATGATTCTCCAGCAAATAGGGTGGCTGATGCTGATATTGGTCAACAACTTGGGAGGAGTAGGGTGATCATGTGACATTGACCCCTTTGATCTAATTTAGACTTAAAAAAAATGCTTTTAATTCAAAAGTTTAAATTCATAATTTGATATGAGTTTTGATCTTTCTTGATGCAAGAAATGAGTTAAAATTGAGTTTTGGATTAATGGTGGACGAGTCAAAAATGCGCGGACTGTGAAAATGGCTTGCATAGATACATTGCATAATGTATCGATACATTTGGTCCAAAAACCTTGATGGTATCGATATAATAAACGCTGTATCGATACAATGATCATTATATCGATACTATGAACCATTGTATTGATACTATGAACCACTTTATCGATACATGTTGATAGGTATCAATACATTTCTTTACAGAATGCATGTTTTGGTCTTTGCATGGCCTAGTATCGATACATGAGGTCCTGTATCAATACAGAGGCTCATGTATCGATACATCTACATGTTGTATCAATACAAATGGAGACATTTCAAATTTTTGGATCGTTGAAGCATTGTATCGATACATGAGAACCATGTATCGATACATTCAAGTAAAATTTTGAATTTTCTTATATCTTTTGTCCCTGGACACATTGACTACGTCATTTGATGCCACATATTTGCATTTACCTTTAATATCATCGCCCCTTCTCACGTCCATGCTCCAGATTGCTTAAAAAAATTAGCCCAGACAAAATAAGCCTTGTATCGATACACATGGGGTGAGTATCACTACCAAGCAGGCTGTATCGATACATACACACTTGTATCGATACATTTTAGGGTTTTTAAGCATAGTATTGATACATTTGTTCTTTGTATTGATACCATCCTTCAAAAATGTTTGTAAAATGATTTTTCTTGACTCAAACAAATCTAAAAAATTATTCTAAGTATAAATATACATTTTAGAGCATATAATTTTTGACAAATTACAAACTTAGTATTTTTCAAAATGCTTTTCAATTTAAACACAAATACCAAGTTCAGTATTAATTTAACTTAACTTGTTTGTTATATCAAAACCAAATCAAGTTTAACAATCTCCCCCTTTTTGATATAACAAAACTTAAGATAAATTTGCTTGTTTTTAAGATTAACGAAAAATAACTTCTAAGGTAATAGTTTTCAAAAATTTTATTTTGATTAACTCGATTTTTAATATTGCCCAAGATCAGAAAATCAAGCTTATGTTCAATATCAACATGTAATTTAGGTTCCAACATATGCGTAATAAATTCATGGAAAGCATATATAGCAACATAAGGCATATATGTAGCAACACATTGCAAATTTAAGGCATTTCTCCCCTTTTTTGTAATATCAAAATAGAATTCAAGGATAAGTAATGCTAATGCAAAGCAAAGTAGGAAATGCAATCAAAGTAGGCACAAGCAAAGACAAACTCATTTTAGGATAAGATAAAATTAATAAAGCAAGCAAAAGAAGTTCAAAGTAATGCAAAACATAGAGCAGCGGAGAATCCTAAAACCATAAAGTCCAACAAACATAAGAGATATCGTAAAATGATATGTTAAAAATATAAATGATATGCTAAAAAGATTTTCAAACGTGCCTAATTTGACTAGGCATCATCGGCCGGAGGATCCTCGATGGGTAGAGAATTAGGCAGAGGCACAGGAAGAAAAGTAGCCAAAAAAGCATGGAATTGCTCTGTTAAAGCTTGGTGACTATGCTTAAGAGTAAAGAGAGGAGCATCGATGGTGTCGAAGCGATGGTCAAATCATCCCTCCCATGCATTAAAACGGTCCATAATAGAAGTGAACATAGTGGGAATGTCCATAAGCACAGAAGATGAGGTAGCAGGAGCCAAAGGTAGGGGAAGCTTATCATGCTCTATATCATCATGATCATCAAGAGCAAGAGCATCCGCTTACTCAAGTGGTGGTTGTCGACGAGCCTTGGGAACGAAGTCAGCACCTTGTATTTCATACCCGACAAGGCCCATGGATTTATGACCAATGTAGCAGTAAGTGGTTACCATAACTTTAGGGTTACATGAAAGATCAAGACCTTAGGTGTCAAAATAGTTACTCAAGGCCATGCCATGGAGAAGACTATGATAACCACAAATGCAAAGAACAAGGTTCACGAATATGAAATAGGTTGAATTTGGACGATTGCCGGTTTGAATCATATGAAGCCACCAATAGTCTGCGTATCTAATCAAGGTATGTTCGGTTCCATATGGATGAAGCACATGTGAGATGATAAGATGGAGTAAGCGATCGACCAGAGAAATAAGCGTGACTTTATTGTTTGGAGTGCGCAAGGCGGCGAGAGTCAAGCCGTCATGGATTATGCCTTCATTCAAAAAACTGAAGGCAGATGCAAGAAAAGCTGAGTTGACGAAGAGATCATGTCCCAAAAGATAGGACCGAATAGAAATAACCTTATCATGGTCATCAATAATGAGAGAGGCATTGCTAAAGAATGCACGGATAAGAATTTCATGAACTAAAACATTTAGAGAAAGAGTTTTGGTCCATTCAAAATTTCAAAAAATTTGAAGGTAAGGATAATTAATGGATCAGAGAAAGGGAAAGTCGATGACTCGACATTGTTGGATGGGCATCTGGGCATAGATGGTGGTGAAATGCTCACAAGCCCGTGCATTGTAAAAACAAAAGTAAAAAAAGGACTAATTTTGGGTCGGAAGTGGTTGATGAGCAAAAGAGGTAGAGGCATGGCTGACAGGACCTTGACGATGTGCTGTTTGTTTAGTTTTGGGAGACATAGTTGTGTTTGAGGACTTTTGTCGAGCAGGTGGTGAGGGAATAGGTTGAGTGGGTAAAACGTTGGTTGGGGAAAATAGTCAATAGGTGGTAGGTGCTAAATTTGGTTTGTGATTGGTGCGATGTAGTGAATAAATTCGCAATCAATCACACTAACGAAGTGGGGAAAAGTTTAGGAATACAAAAAGAGTTGAATTTTGGGAAAAAATTTGGACAAAAGTGATGGATTTAGAGAGGGAAGTGGTGAAGGTTAGAGTAATGGAGAGTTTTGAATTGTTGATGTTTTAGATGATGGTGAGTGATTTTGAAATGATTTTGGATAAATGTGATAAAGGAAATTGGTTTATGGAGCAATCGATTGGGAGAAAAAGAGTGATGATGATAAGTTTCAAAGATTTAAAGGCTAAGTGAGAGAGAGGGTTTTAGGAGAGAGGGATGAACAGTACTTGATCGAATGAACAATTCATGCACAGGGAGTTCTAAATTAACAGTGAGTATCAATACAGAAGAAGTAGTATCGATACAAAGAACATTTCTAGGTTTTGTATCGATAGAAGGAACTGGGTCTTGAGACTTAGATCAAATTGCTCTGTATCGATACAGGCTAAGATATATCGATATAGAGGAGGCATGTATCGATACAAAGAACAAGTTTGGGTTTGTATCGAACAATGGAAACCATCTCGATACATGGAGGAAGAATGTACAGGGATCGATACATATGGCCTAATATTGGGTTATTTCCAATAAGATGACAATCAAATTAGGTATATTTTTGACCTAATTATCCTTTGGAAAACATTTGAAAATACAACTTGGACCAAAATCAAGATCATTTTGCATGGATAATTCAAAATTTAATCAAGATCCAACAAAATTATCCAAGAATGAGAAATTCATAACAAATGAACATCATCAAACAAGTAAGTGTGGAAAGCTAGTTTCATCAAACTAAGCATGATGCAAACAATATTGAGGCAAAGTATCAGGATTGGATCAAATCATGAATTTTAGGCTGCATTCATTAAGCCAATTTCTCTTTTAATAGTGCAAAATCTATCCTTGTCAATTGGTTTAGTAAAAATATTAGCTAATTGATGCAATGTATCAATGAATTCAAGCATTATATCACCTTTTTGCACATGATCTTTAATGAAATTATGTCTAATTTCTATGTGCTTCATTCTAGAGTGTTGGATTGGATTTTTGTGAGACAAATGGCACTAGTATTGTCACATTTAATTAGAATATGATCCATGGTAATGCCAAAATCCTCCATTTGTTATTTTATCCATAAAATTTGGGCACAACAACTTCTTGCGGATATGTATTCTACTTCGGTTGTAGATAAAGCAACACTATTTTGTTTCTTGGAAAACAATGATATGAACATATTTTTAAGAAATTGAAATGTACCGGAATTGCTTTTCTTATCAATTTTACATCCACCAAAAGTCGCATCGGAGTAAGCATGTAAGACAAGGGATGATTCTTTTGGATACCATAAGCCTAGATTTGGAGTATCTCTAAGATATCTAAAGATTTTTTCCACAGTAATTAGATGTGACTCTCATGGTGATGATTGGTATCTAGCACATAGGCATACACTAAACATTATGTCAGGTCTACTTGCGGTAAGATATAGTAATGAACCTATCATAGACCTATAAAGTTTAGAGTCAACGATTTTACCTCCTTCATCCTTGTCAAGCTTTGTTGAAGTACTCATAGGTGTGGAACAAGGCTTTGCTTCATCCATTTTGAACCTCTTGAGTAATTCCTTGGTGTACTTTGCTTGATTGATGAAGATGCCATCTTTAGTTTGTTTAATTTGTAGCCCCAAGAAGAATGCTAAGTCTCCCATCATGCTCATCTCGAACTCACCTTGCATTAACTTAGAAATTCTTGACAAAGAGATTCATTAGTAGAACCAAAGATAATATCATCAACATAAACTTGAATCACTAAATTGTCTTTTTTTTTTTACTTCTATAAATAGAGTTTTGTCAATATTGCCTCTATTGAAACCTTTTTCAACTAAAAATTTTGGGAGTCTTTCATACCATGCCCTAGGTGCTTGCTTTAGTCCATATAAAGCTTTTGAAAGTTTAAAACATGATCGAAAAAATGAGGATTTTCAAAATCGGGAGGTTGTTCAACATAAACTTCCTCATTAACAATGCCATTTAAAAAAGCACTTTTGACATCCATTTGATATTACTTGAAATTGTTGAAACATGCAAAAGCTAGTAGTATTCTAATGGCCTCTAGTCTAGCTACAGGGGAATAAGTTGCATCATAATCAATTCCTTCTTCTTGACTATATCCTTTAGCTACTAATCTAGCCTTATTCCTAATTATTGTTCCATTC
>JBBYHK010076122.1:0-44831 GCA_038382065.1 Adansonia grandidieri | reverse complement strand
GTCTTTTTCGATGAAGTTTTTCAGAACAGCAGCATCCTCAGAACAGTTAGTCTTGATGCACCGGTAATGGTCCAATTCTTGCCATAAGCTCTGAAGTGAGTTGGCATATTCCGTGACTATCTTATTCCCTTGCCTCATAGCACTAGTCTTGATTTTTATCTAATAGACTTGTGCTGCATCACGTGCTTTGGAGTAGGTCTGTCTGACAGCATCCCACACTCCCTTGGCTGTCGAGAGAAACATAAAAGTGTCTCTGATTTCAGGGGTCATCGAGTTCCATAACCATGACATGATCATGGAATCTACCTCGTCCCATGCGTTGAACTTGGGATCCTTTCTTTGTGGTCCAGTTCCTAAAAGGTGGCTGAGTTTTCCTTTTCCTTTCAAGTAGGTTTGAACAAACTGAGACCATTTAAGGAAGTTTTTTCCATTCAGCTTATAAGCTGTTTCGATATTTTGTAGGTCCCCGGGTGCATGATGCATCGGGATTTCATCAGAGACTGTTTTTGAGTTTGACATATTTGGCAATTAAGGCCAAAGAGAGAAAAAAAAGAGAGGAGGAAATGGCAATGAAGGCCGAAAAAAAAAAATTAAGCCTAAGGCTCTGATACCATGATAGAAATCAAGAGAAAGTAGGTGAGAATGCTTTATTTCACTGTTGTTGAATATCAGCCTACTCTAAGGTATTTATACAAGAGTTTAGGTTGATTATAGTTGACCAGAATTTTGAAAACTAATCCTAGATAAGATGGAAACTGTACAACAAATCCCTTAACTTAAGGAATTCTAATCTAATCCTTAATTAAAGGAATCCCATAATTTACAAATCTGACCTTATCTTCTGTAATCTTTCAAATCTGACCTTATCTTCTAACAGATAATAATAATAATAATAAGGAAAAGAAATCTACAATTGTCAATTTATATTTACAGCAATATTTATAGCTAGGTAATCCTCAAGGATTTTCCCCATAATTCAGTTATGATCAACTCTTCAACGACATAAAGTCATTACTAGATTGGTGGAACCTGACCATAGTTATAAGGGCAAGTGGACAAGTTTTGTTGAGCTTAATGACTTTTTTAACAATGTTGAGGTTAATGACTTTATTCATGTTGCTTGCTTGTTCTTTATAATATGTTCTACATAAATTTTATTACAATTTGGAAGAAGATTTCCCCTTTTTCCATACTTTAAAAGTTCTTTAACTACAATGATGAAGGAATCTATAGGAAAAATAGTTTGAGTCTCTATATCATTGAACAAAAATTTGAATAAATTTAAAAGTATAATTCCAAATTAATTGGTTGCAATGGTGCTCATCCAAATGAAAACCAAAGCCAAAGTTGTTTCCTGGTTCTATCAGATTGTATATAATATAACTACTATGTTCACGGTGTTTGAGCCTTTGGTTTAAATATTATTAGGATTCAAGTTATTTTAAGGGGCAGAATATAAGTACCGTTGGGATTTTAGAGGTCTACTTTTCATTATTTCTAGCTAAAGCAGCAACCATGCAACTCATCTGTTGGTAACTTTCCCCTGCTTATCATAGTCCATTCCAAAGTTGATGCTCTACTAATTTCCTACTTTTCTTTTCAATCAATTAAACAATTACAAAATATTAAAAAATTTGGACTTTGCCCCTGAAATTTTAATATAGAAGATAATAATGAACAAAAACTCAATAAACAACTTATTCAAGGGAGAAGTAAAATTTGGAGAAACTCAACATCAGTCTTAAGGGACAAACATTGATTTCCTTATTTACAATCATATAGACACATGCAAGTCATTCCGTTTGTGAAGCTTTTCAAACTCCATGCTGATATCTGAGATAACAGATCAGAATTATGTTAAAAAAGTTGGAAATCCTCAGGAGAAAATCTAGCATGAGTAGCCTCCAAGAAATGATCTTTAAATAAGGCTAGAATTTAAATTTAAAATTGTCTCACTTGTTGTCATGAACATCAAAATGTTCTTAACTTTAATTTTTATACTAAATAATACTGCACAAATGACTTTGAGCTATATCTCTTAAGTTTTACTATAACCTGAAAATACGCTTGAACTTGAACCCAACTCAACCCGATTTGACCATAAAATGTTAACTACTTGAACACAAAAATTTGAAATAACTTGAATCCGAAATTACTTAAACTGGAATCACCTAAAAAATTAAATTCAAATTATCCAAACTTACGTCAAAAATGATTTTATTTTTTTTTTAAAAATTAATTTAATACAAATAATAAATACAATATAAATTATTAAATTATTTTAAATTTATAACTTTAAATTATCTTTTAATATCTTTTATCTTTGTTTTGAATATTATCCTTCTTAAGTTTGATTGAAAATGAATAAAAGCAAATTATTTCTATTATTATACCGAATTGAATTTCTATGTTTATCAGTATACATTAGAAATATAGTTTTTCATTTTCGAATTTATTTTTTATGTTTGCTAGTATATATTATAAATAAAGTTCTTTATTTTCTCACTTTGATAATCTAATTAATAATAATCATTTTAAAACAAAGTAATTGACAATAATTCAAATACAACTAATTATGGCACTTTTAAACATGTCACTACAAACCTCATAACAAAATCATTACTTTTAAAATATCTAAAGAGAAAAACACTATCTAAGAGTCAATTAGATTGCAAACATAATCATTCATACTTATGCATAATCAAAATAATCCAAGATTTCAAATTACAAATCCACATTTTGGACTTTAAAATTTAAACTACAAATTCAAATGTTGTTGTATTTGACTTACTGGCAATAATTTCATTCGTGTAACTCATAATTTCATATAGTAAATATTATGAATCCATATGGCCTATGAGCATATTAACGTATTGCAGATATGACTTTAGTTAGTGGAAATCTGCTATTGTTGGATTGGCTTAAGAAAAATGATGATTTGTGGAAGTTTGAAATCTCTTTGGCATAGAAATTGAAATCGAGGATGATTTTGTGGTATTTGATTAAAAGTGAATTAGTGATTCAATGACTACATACAATGAAATATTAAGTAAAAACATTCAAATTTAGTAAAAAAGTAAAATCACATTTTTTTTTCATTTATTTGAAACACTAACTTTAATTTAAAGCTTGGAATTTTTAATATTTATATATATATTTAAAAAAATTATTTATGTGATTTTCATTTTATCTTTCAATAAATTTCTAATAAACATGACCTAATCAAATAATCTGTTTAAAATTTACTCTTATTCTGATTTGATTTTGAAAATTAATATATTGAACCCGAAATCACCTGAATTTGAATAACTTGAGTGTCAAACACAAATTATTAGAACCCGAAATGAGATGAATCAGAAGCAACTGAACCTGGATATATTGAAAGTTTTTAAGACCCAAATTCACTTAACCTGAATTGACCGGGCTCAAACCCAATCCGACCTGCCCAATTGACGGGTGTAGTTTGAGCACATGAATGGCTTAAACATGTACTTATTATAGGGTCAAATTCAAATTTATTTATTAACTTCTAATGAACTCGTTTTCTCATTTATTCAGAGGAGTCAAGCTCAAGAATTGCACAAATAAACAAGTTAACTTACTCTTTTAGTCTTTTGCATCATATGAAGGTCTATTTCAATCACCATTCTGGTCTTTAAACTCTTTTTATCAACCTCAATTTTGGCTTAATTTTTGCTCTCGATATGTTTTTCACTTGTGTGCGTTTCTTGATGCCTATTAACATTGACTTGGAATTTAGTATCAGATACTACGATAACCCTAAAAATTTAAAGGGTCCAACCAGTGCTGGAGGGAAGAGTCTTGATTGCGTTATAACCTATGCTCCTAGATCTTACAATGGATATTAAAAGCAGATTATTTATATCGCCCTATTCCTTTTTATATGGTTTAAAATTCCTATTCTTGTCTTCTTTGTTTTGTTTTCCTTTTGTTTTATAATACTAAATGCATGTGACTATTCTTCATCACACTCATTTCTCTAAATTTTTTTTGTGGGAATCTTATCAATATTTTGGTTTTGTCAAGTGATTGCGTTGTTTGTGTTTGTCTATAGTAATAAACATGCTTTTTTGCTTATTAATATTGTCACGCAACCATCTCTGCTGAAGTTGCTTTTTGTGACTTAATTTTGTATGCATCTGTATTGTCCTGGCACGGAGGCATTGTTATAGTCTCAATAAATGTTTGGAGAGCAATCATTCTGTTATAATCTAAATGATGATTGCAGACTTCTGAAATCTAAGATATCAATTTGTGCAGTGTTCCAAAAAGTAGATTTTCTACCTTATATCAAGTCAATATTTCATGATATATGGTGATTCATAATTTGTTCTTGAAAGTGTTTTTATCAGGTCAAAAGGGGATTAGATGATTATGGTATGAATATCGTTTTGGGTGTAAATAATCATTCTACTTGGAGGTAACAAATCGTTCTACCTGGGTTCTAACTTTACTGCTTTTAACCAGTGCAAAATTTATATCAGCGGAGGAAAGAACTGGTGTTACTTTTGATGATTTTGCTGGTCAAGAGTATATAAAGAGGGAACTACAAGAGATTGTACGAATTTTAAAAAATGATGAAGAGTTCCAAAATAAAGGTATCTATTGCCCAAAAGGTGTCTTGCTCCATGGGCCTCCTGGGACTGGTAAAACACTACTGGCCAAAGCTATTGCTGGTGAAGCAGGACTACCATTCTTTGCAGCAAATGGCACTGATTTTGTAGAGGTGAGGGCTGGTTTCTTCAAAAAAATTCTCACCGCTTTCAATTTATCGGAGATATCATTTGGATTCTTTTTTTTATTCTTTATCCTAAACATATTTAGGAAAATATGGCCTTAAATCAAGTGAAATTGAAAGAGAAAGTTTAATTGCTTTTTTTCCTCTTAAACTGTTTACTCCTTTTTGGGCTTATTTACTTCTGTTCTTCATACTTGAGTTGCTGTTAATCTTGGTGTTTTATTTATTTAAGTCGTTATTTTGAAGGGTCATAGATAGGGGAATTTTGAATATGTTCTGATCATTTAACTTGTTTTTGGCTGTTCTCTTGACTTGAATCTGTACCTTAGCTTTGTCAGTCCAAGGTTTTTTGCACTGACTCTGGACCAATGACTCTTTCTCATTCTTTTATTTGATCTTTTCCACGTATATATATTTTGCAACTCAAGGCATATGTTTGAGCCTTCTCTAAATAAATGATTTCTGCAGTCTGTTATGCAATGCATGATTTCTGCAACTCATTTAAGATGCCAAGGTTTATTGCATTGCTTATTAACAGTTTTCATGTTGCCTCTCAAATGGCCTGGAATTTTTCAAGACAAATCTTTTAGTTTGCATTCACTCTTGAATTTTGATTTGCCTTTGTCCATATTGTATTTTGCTTCCCTTTCAGTTTACTTTTAATGTTATTGAATCTATCTGAAATTGGTGGAACTAGAAATCTGGCTGACATAGTGATTTAACTTGCCAGATGTTTGTTGGTGTCGCAGCATCACGTGTGAAGGACTTGTTTGGTAATGCCAGATCATTTGCACCTTCCATAATTTTTATTGATGAGATAGATGCTATCGGTAGCAAGCGTGGGGGACCTGACATTGGCGGAGTAAGACACTTCCTTTTTTTTGATCAGTAGGCAATTCACCTTTATTATCATTACTTCTTTTATCTTCTGGGGAAAAGCTTGGGTTTGGGCCTAGGGTGTTACTTTCAACTTGGGCAACTGGCGTCCCTAAGATGTAGTAACATGAAAAGGCCAAGCCTTTTACTTTTAGCTACAATAATCATTCATCTGTGTGATAAATATGTAAACATATAATGTTAAAGATGACAAAACTAAGACCTATCTTTGCTTTTTAGTCATTATAATCACAATAATTTTAACATTGAATCTGGACTTTTCTTGAATTTTAAGAAGTTGCAAGCTTCTTGATGCTAGATGTTAGACCTTTTAGAGGTGAATGAAATCAAGAGGGGGGTGAATTGATTTCTCAAAATTTTAGTAAATTAAAACTTTGATAAATAAAATTGAGAAATCTAAACAATAAACTTTGGAGTGCAAGTTAGTGAATAGCAATAAATAATAAAAGATATGGGAAAGAGAAGCAAACTCAAAGATTTAGAGAGGTTCGGCCTCAATTGCCTACATCCTCTACCTCGGCTTCACTTGCCTTGGATTTCCACAATTCACTAACTTGAACTGTCTACCTTTCAAGGACAAGGTATAACCTTTACACTCTCTATCTTTCAAGGCTAAGATAGAAACCTCTACCCCCTATCTTTTGTGGTTAAGATAGAACACTCTTTCACTACTTTTGAAGGCTAAGTAGAAACCTTCTCTACTTTTTAATGGCTAAGTAGTAACCTCCCTTTTTTACAAGGATTTGAGTGTAAACAAATAAAACCTCTAAAGGTTAGGTGTGTACAAGAATTTTGGCTCAAGGGATATATGTATCTAAAGATACAAAATGAAGAATACAAAAATAGGAAGAATTGATCCTATACAAAGATGAACTACTTAGTGAAAATGATGGAGAAAATGAAAGATATGACTTTAAGCACAATCTCTTGTTTTTTCTTGTTGTTGAAGGTGTTGGAGTGGCTTATTTATAGCCTTGATCATGATTCTAGCCGTTGATAGCATTTGATGAAGGAATATAGCTGTTGGAGCCTTCAAAATATCATTTTCCATTGTTCTTATTCCGCTGTATTGATACAATTAAGTGGGTATTGATACATTGTG
Source organism: Adansonia grandidieri (assembly GCA_038382065.1). NCBI lineage: Eukaryota > Viridiplantae > Streptophyta > Magnoliopsida > Malvales > Malvaceae > Adansonia > Adansonia grandidieri. The sequence continues at coordinate 38,073 of JBBYHK010076122.1, read as the reverse complement.
TTTAACGGTAAAAAAATAACCGTTAAACAGTCCTGTATCGATACAAAAAGATCTGTCTCGATACATGAACAGTCCTGTATTGATAAATAATGCTCTGTCTTGATACATGAACAGTGATTTCTGCATTTTAAAGTTATTTAGCTACTGTCAAGTATTGTATCGATACATACACATGAAAATCAATTTTAAAAGGTTTTTCATGACTTTAAAACGTGTAAAACTTATCTCAAAAATGTTTTATATAAAAATATGTATTAAGAACACATTTTTGAGTGCTTTAAGGAGTTAAAACACTTTCTAGTATTTTTCAAAGTGTTCACAAAATATTTCATGGAAAAATACTAATCTTGAAAATAATTAAACACAAGCTAATTAAGGTTAAGTTTTAGTTATATCAAAACTAAGATTAATTCGAAGCTAATATAGCTAACACTAGAAATCTGAATTTATGTTTAAAGAAAACATAACTAACTTCTCCAAAAAAGATTCAGAGACAGCTGTCAGACAATGTCTCTAAACTTCAAATAGAAATTATAAAATTTTTCTTGGGCTTAGGATTTTGACCTTTAAATCGGGCTTAACTAGTTGCATCACCATTATTTTTCCACTTTAGCTAATGCTTTTAAAATTTCTGATTCCTAACCAGTCCCAACTGCCTGCTGTTGGAAGAGAAATAATAATGATGAAGATAGAGTTGTGCTAGCATCCATCACTGACCTGGATTCTTTCATTCTTGCCTTGCAGCATTAAATTTTAGCCTTGTTTTACTTTGCTGATACTTTTTCTTGTAAACCCATAGCAGAACTTCCTGTCACAAAACTCTCATAGAAATTGTTTAGAATTCAGATTAGAACTGAATGAAGGACAAAAACCTTTTAGAGCTTTAAAGATGGATTAATTATTGTTGTCAAAAGTTTCAAGATGTACTCCTGCTATTAGGACCCTTATATTACTTGAGGCTCAAGGTGTAAAAGAAGAAAGGGCTTTGCTTGAGTGAAGGCACTAATTTCTAAAAATACTTGATGTATACATAATACAAATAAAATTCTCTTATCTGATAATCTTAAAATATATGATTTGGTTAAGGATTAGTATTTGATACACTGACAGTGGAAACTTTTTGACTCGACAAGCGGGATAAGAGCTCGCCATGTGTCTGACTTTCCTTTTTAATTAGCTTCTTTATTATATTTAAGGGATATGTGTCATCATTTTAACATTGCTGGTGGAGTCTAAAATCTTCATTGGTAGTTTATAGGATAATTTTCCTTTGTTTAATGTGTTACTTCTTTCCATTGTCCAATTTGGTCCATGCATTATTTTAATTAATCGTACACTTGGCAGTGTTTTCTTTACTTCCATTTTCAATGAAAAGTTGTGGGTTGAGTGTTACCATTTTTTAGTTATTGTAAAGAGAGCTGGTTTTATACATTTTTAAGTAATAAAATTACAAGTACTTAAAGAAATGAAAACTCGAGGTACAAAACGGACATCTAACTAAGGTAAGCATCTTTTGTCTTAAAAAAAATCAATCAGGCTTGTGCTTTATTTGATTTCCATTGTGCTTCAGCACTAGGCAAGGGCCTTGGCAATACTTTGGGACTTTTCATTGGTAAATTTTGCTGAAATTGATAATTAATGTATAGAAACAGTATGCTGCTAGAGATTATGTTGGATCAATATTATGCTGTAGAAGGCAGATGTGTATGGAGTCATCTATGGGGTGACTATGATTCTTTATTCTGATTTTTTTTCTTTTTCTTTTTGTATTTTTGTGTGTTAGTAGTGAAAATTGTAACGATATGTTACTTTCCGTGCTTCTATCCTTCTCAAACAAGGTAGAGGATAATGACTCTACTCTATTTTGCTTTAGCTCTGATTGCGTTTTCCCCTTTTACCTGCATTCCCAAATTTACGATGAATCTGGAGATTGGGAAGGTGGGTGATTGGACCCATATGTACATATACACACATACTTTCACATAAGCATACATACACATACGAGTATATTTGCATTATCATAGATTTCGCAATGGAATCTTTTCTGGTTGCATATTCTCTCCAACAAGGTCATGCTAGGTTTTTAATTCAATGGATTGCCATACAAATTCTTTTGTGAACCTCTGTCTTTTTGTTATGTCATATTAATATAAAAGTTTCTCATGGTAGATGTTTTGCAATAAAACCCTGTTGTCATATTAATATCCTGACTTAGCCTTTTTTGTGTATGGGTCCGTGCATGTAATTTTTCTGTATAGGGTGGTGCAGAAAGGGAACAGGGTCTGCTTCAGATACTTACTGAGATGGATGGATTTAAAGTTTCTACAGCACAGGTATTAATTTACGAGTTCACTTGGATTGATGAGGATTTTTATTTATTCAATCATTAAATTTGGGTTTGTCAGGTGTTAGTTATAGGTGCGACAAATAGACTGGATATTCTTGATCCTGCTCTGCTGAGAAAGGGTCGGTTTGACAAGATAATAAGAGTTGGGTTGCCATCTAAAGATGGTAGATTGGCCATATTGAAGGTATTTGATTAATGTGATTATTATGTGAAGCATTTATGTTATCATGTATGATTTGTATCTTTTATTATATGATTTTAATTTTGTACCCCACAGGTCCATGCTAGAAATAAATTTTTTCGCTCTGAGGAGGAGAAAGAAGCTCTCCTGGAGGAAATTGCAGCGCTTACAGAAGATTTTACTGGGGCGGAGCTTCAAAATATACTGTAAAATAATCCTGTACTTTTAGTTACTTTTGTCTTATACTACTTAAAATCTGGGAGAGAGCTAATGTTTCCTAGACTGGGATGACAGCAATGAGGCTGGAATTTTGACTGCCAGAAAAGATCTTGATTACATTGGACGCGAAGAACTTCTAGAGGCTTTGAAGAGGGTTAGTTCTGCATTCCTTATATACAGCTATTTGTTTAACATATTGATTGACAAGTTCTCACTTTGTTCATTATTTTACTTTCCAGCAAAAAGGCACATTTGAAACAGGCCAAGAAGATAGTAAAGAAATTCCAGAGGAATTGAAGTTGAGATTGGCATACCGGGAAGCAGCTGTTGCAGTTCTTGCTTGCTACTTTCCAGATCCCTATCGCCCATTTACAGAGGTTCGCTGCATTATTATGACACCATCCATTGATATAGTTTTATTAGCATTTGCTTGTATGATAGCTCCCTATATTTGCTCATTTATTAGTGAAATCATTATATTTATCTCCTACAGACAGATATAAAGTCTATCAATAGCCAACCAAATATGCGCTATGCTGAATTTTCGGGCAAGGTTTTCTTGAGAAAATCAGATTATATAAACTCCATAGTGCGTGCATGTGCTCGTAAGTAGTGAAAACTTTTCCCCGTTATCATCATATTTGAGATTTTTATTAGCTTACTTGCTGATATTTGTGTGATGATGTGTATTATTCTTGTCTTTGGTTTCCACAAATTTCTGTGTATTTGAAGTTTGCATTTCACTCTGTTGCTAAAAGAAGGGGAAAATATAGCAAACGAAGATTCTAATATGGATTCCCTTTTTCATATTCATTTCCATGCATGTAAGCTTGACAGCTCAGAAGTAGAGCTCTGTATATTTAAAAACAAGATTGCAACTCTTTAAGTGAAGGGTCTATTTTTAAACATCATTGAGACATCTATGGTTAAAGAAATAATAAAGTTTAATTATATCAATTTATAAGCCTGCCTTCATCCACCTCAACCTGCTTAAGTGGGGCTCCTTGCAACTATATGTTGGCCTCAAAATCCTGTTTGGTCTTATAACTTATCAAATATAATCTCAATATCCTTACTAAGAAGAATACTTTGCATGTGTTAGGCATCTGTTTTATTTTATAATATGTACTATTTCTCCACCCTAAAACCATAAATAGAGTGTGCCTTGCTGATAGCTCAAATTTTCAGCACGAGTAATTGAGGAGGAGATGTTTGGGGTTGACAACATGTGTTGGATCTCAGCAAAGGCTACATTAGAAGCTTCAAGGCTTGCAGAGTTTTTAATTTTGCAGACAGGAATGACAGCTTTTGGGAAAGCATACTACAGGAATCAAAATGATCTTGTGCCTAATGTATGTTTGAGATGCAGCTGGTTAAATCTCTGTAGCATTTTGTGAATATCTTTTATAGGTAATCATAGATTGCATAATTAATGTTATCATGTTTATACAGCTTCCTGCGAAACTTGAAGCACTTCGTGATGAATACATGCGTTTTTCTGTGAAAAAATGTGCATCTGTACTGAGAGAGTTCCATTCGGCTGTAGAGACAATTACAGGTTATTTTATTTGATATATTTCTATATTCTTTAAACTAACTCATCTTTTTGCACAAAATTGTTAGTCTGACATCATTGCTTCAGTTAACTTAAATGTATGGAGAAAGTTTTGAGGTTTTTCAAGTTAATTTGGGATTGAAAAATCGATTATCTATACTAAAACACTTTCTTGCTTGATTTTATATATACATTTTGCAGATATTTTACTTGAAAAGGGGGAGATTAAAGCTGAAGAAATCTGGGACATATACAATAGAGCACCTCGAATATCTCAGGTTTTTTTTGTTTTTAATATCCAAGGAATGACATATAAAGGGAAAACGTAAAAGCAGAAAAATTCTAGAGCTTAAGATTGGATAACTTTAATCTATGCTGCTGTTGTCCGGGCTTCAGTATAATACTTCCTTCTTTGAAAGAGTTGCTATGTTTTCTTCGCATGAATCCGATATGGAAATTTATGAACATTTGCAAGTATTAACATTGACATATTCTGTCCAATTGTCCTTAGGCTGCCTGCTTTGGTATTAAAATATAAGTGGTTTTTCCGAGGCTGAGGCACAGCCAGTTTGATGTAGATCTAGTAGGGGAAAGTGACAGAAATAGAAATTTTAGAGAGAAAATCAGGAATAGACAAAGCAACGACGGAGGAATAAAGAAAATTGAGGGAGAAAACAGGGAGAATCAATATGAGGAGAAAAGGCAAAACAACACAGGTATTTATAACTAAACCAGAATCCTGAATAAAAGGCAAAATACCAAATATAACCCTAAAAACCATAATAATTGGTAAAGAAGTAAAATATTAGTTACTATGAAACAAGCTAAATATTCTAAAATATCCTATATAGATACATAGAAGTTTCAATTAAAGCCATAAAGTATAAAATGAAGTCCCAGATAATAAATTCTTTCAGTATGGATATTCCCAACCTACATCACTGTTATTAACCAGTTACTGTACATAATTACCCTCCATTAGACTATTTTAGAAGTTCTATCATCATTGACTGTATATCTTGTTGAAATGTGTGAGATTAACATGATAGTCTCTTGATAATATCAGATGGCAGTCATGTCGCGGAAAATCAATTTACTTGAATCTGATGGATACATGGATAATCCATGGGAATTTTCTTGAATATGTAACCGACTTTTCAAACCATTCATTGGCATTGATTTAATGCATTACTTTCTCGAGATTTAGGATGAAATAATGCATTAATTACAAATTTGTCTCCTCAAATATCACCTTAACCAATGCCTTAATGTTTCCTAGTTTAAATGGTGGAATGCTTATTGATTATGACTGCCAATTTATATTTTTGATGACGCAATTTCTCTTGCAACCCTTTTGATGATTTCATGTTGATGCTTTTGCCATTGTACAGCCTACTGTTAATCCAGTCGATGAATATGGAGCACTCGTTTATGCTGGGCGGTGGGGAATCCATGGGATCACACTTCCAGGAAGGGTTACGTTTGCACCTGGAAATGTTGGGTTTTCAACTTTTGGTGCACCACGCCCCATGGAGGCAAGATGGAAGGACTTCTATTTGATAATATTTTCAATTGTGACATACTCTGGTTTGGTTTACCTTTTCTTTTTATTTATACAGACCCAAACAGTTAATGATGAAACTTGGAAGCTGATAGATAATATTTGGGAAAAGAGGGTTGAAGAAATAAAAACCGAAGCTTCAATGGAGGTTGAAGAAGACAAGGAGAAGCCACAACTTCTGGTGGCCAGTCATTTCTTTTGAAATCATGGTAATATTCTATTCTTAATTCATGAGCAATATTTCAATTTGAAGTCTTCCTTTTATTCTCACTCTCTCTTTATATATATATATATAATATTTCTTCTCTAGTACAAATATTGGTATTCTATGATCTATGTTTAAAGTATTCCTATTTGTTGAATAGAAATGTATAGACAATCACTAGGAGCTTTTTTCTTCAATATCTTATATTTTACATTTTCTGGTATAGAGCTAACATTTCTGCTTGATTGATATTTAATGGTTGATCTTGCTTCACAGAAAACTCCTTGATTTCGTACGGTTAATTGAAGATTTTAAGTGTCAATTGAGCCATCCTCATTTTTGCAAGCGCTAAAGATTTTGTTGTAGGTCAATTGTTGTGTACTCTATTTAGCAGAGAGATATTTGCCATTGCAGTCGAAAGCACTTCTTTCAAGGCATTGAAAACATAGTAAATGCGAAGTGAATTTTTGAGAGGCTATTTTCATTTGTAAATTAATCAATGCGTTGTTCATATATATAGCATTCCTTTAATTATAACATATATATATATGTATAAGAATCATAAGTTTACTGGTATTACAATTTAAATCATGTCCTGTCAGTGAGAAATCGTTTTGATTTGTTTTTCTTTAATCAAAATAAAACCATTGTTAGGCAAGTCTTAACAAGATGTGGGTTACCTATAAGCTAATTTCAGCTAATTGGAAAATCTGCTAACATGATAACTTTGAGCTAATTTCAACTTATATAAAGTTTCTTGCTTCGTGCGCTCAAGTTAAATGACTAAAGTAACAAGGAAGAAAAAAAAAAAAAAGGGAAGGTTGATAGAACTCTCTTTTATATAATTTTGGAAATATACAAGTAGGCATAAACTTATAATTTAATAAATTTTAAAATTATTCGTTGTATCGTAGAATTATTTTAAGAAATTTTCGACTTTCATGTATCGCATGTGGACAACTGAGCACTTACTAAGAAGACACGTGTACAAATATGTTTATATATATATATATATATATGTATGTATGTTGTATGTACCAGTAAGGCCACCAAACATTGCATGTTAAAACTGAAATTCCATAGAGTAATTTATATGAGCATAAGATGATAATCAAAGCGAAACAAATTAAGAGACAATCCCAAAGGTAGTTGTTACAACTTGTATTTCAAGCTAAACACTTGCTACCAACAGTGGTTAACCAAATAGTACAAGAACTCATCCAACAACATTTCCCAAATATAGAGCAGCTGTTTTGATAGTGGATAGAATATAAATGTGTGAGATCTTATTCAAAGGGATATGACACATTGTCTAAGTTGTTGTCTTCCGAGAAAGATGCCAACAAAAATAAAAATATCATCATCATCAGAAACTTGAGTGGGATGCATTTGTTAGTTGCAGAAGGATTCACTCGAAGGTCAGAGCTTGACACAAAAAATTTTGGTCTTCTTGTTAAATTGGTTGTTATCAGACTTGTTTTGTGTTTGGTTATTTCATACAACTGGTCTTTGCATCAATTAGATGTCAATAATGCTTTTCTTTAAAGCAGTCTTTCTGAAGAAGTTTATATGAAACAACATCCTATTTATTATAAAACTAGACTGGATTATGTGTACAAACTTCAAGAGCAATTTATGGCTTGAAGGAGGCATGACCAGCTTGGTATTGTTCTCTAAGTAACTTTCTTGGTTTTTCAGGATTTGTAAACTCAGTGGCAAACGCATCTTTATTTGTTTACAACTGTGATGGTATTATTGTATATATGCTGGTTTATATTGATGGTCTCATTCTGATAGGAAACAACAAAGTTTTTTCTTTATGATTTTGTTTAAGCTTTGGCTAAGAAATTTTCTATTAAAGATCTTGGTAATGTAAATTACTTCTTGGGAATTGTAAGTCATTCCAGCATCACATGGCGTATTTCTATCTCAATGCAAGTAAATATCTAATATTTTGAGCAAAACAAACATGTCCGATGCCACGGAATCAAATAGACAAATGTGCACCTCAGTTTCTTTAAGTCTCAATGATAGTTATGCTCCAATAGCTGCTGAAGAATTCAAAAAACTTGTTGGTTTGTTGCAATATTTATCCCTCTCAAGACCTGATGTTTGTTTCACTATCAACAAACTTTTCCAATTTATGCATAAACCAACCACTTTGCATAAGCTGGCTCTCAAGCGAATTCTTATACATTTAAAGGGCACATTGTTTCATGGTCTATTCTTAAAAAAAGAAGCTTCGATTACTCTCACAACCTTTTCTTATTCTAAATGCGCTGTAAATCCATAAAACCTCAACATCTTCATATATTATTTATCTTGGAGGAAATGCTATATCTTGATGTTAAAAAAAAAAAAAACGATGGTTCGATCTTCTACTGAGGTAGAATATAGAGCAATTGCTAACAGCTTCTGAACTTTCTTAGATCCAATCCTTACTTAAGGAACTTCAAGTCGTTACTTCAACTGTAACATTGTATCTTGACAATATTAGTGCCATTTATATTTCCATGAATCTTGGTTTTCACGCAAGGACGAAACATTAAGCCCTGGATTATTTCTTTGCTTTGGAGAAAGTCAATCAGGGAGTACTACAAGTCAAACATGTCTCTTCTAGAAATTAAATCACAGATGCTTTGATAAAACCATTCTCAAAGGATTACTTTTAGTTCTTACTTTGCATGATTGGTGTCACGAACCGTTCCACCATTTTGTGGGGTATATTAGAGATAAAAATAAACTTCAACCCTTGAAAAGATGAAGATAGATGAAAATTACCTTTGTGGTTTATCCCTATTTTATAATTTATGATTTACTTAGCTTTTCTAGGATTTATCTCTGGATTATAAATTTATCTTGTACAATTGTATTTGTCTTATCTTGTAAAGTTATACCATAAATAGAGGCAAATACAATATAGCAGGGCATATATTTTTCATATCATTTCCTACTTAGCATTTCTTATTGTTCTTAACGAGATGTTTTGTTGTAAAATATTCATTCATTCGTAATTCATATTTCTTTCTATAACAAATTGCGAAAAGAGATGGAGATGAGGCCTGGTATAGCTATGGTTATGAAATTTAGGAAACTCCTCTGCACAGGCCTCTTTTACCAAATGATGACTTGGTGTTGCTTAGGCCTTAAAGTTTGAGTGATTTTCACATTGTCAAATGAGGGGAAAAGATAGCATAAAGCAAACATCTCTCTTAGCGGGTCTTAAAATAGTGGACGTGAAATAGCTCATTTTCAATCTCATTTCTCTTATCTAGCGTTGGGAATATGCATGCACAAACAAATTAAAGGCTGCTTTTCTTGTTGTTCTTTTGCTAGCTTTTAATTTTGTCGACAAAAGCATTCGTTTTCTCCTTTAATTTTTAATATACATGAATAAGAATTTGCTGATGTCTTTTTGAGTAAGCATATCACATAAGCCTTTGAAGACAGGGAGCAGAAGTATAAAAGAGCCCTTTGGGGACTTACAGGAATAAAGATAAGGTCGGAGGACGTTGGGAGGTGGGCTTCTAATGTGATGCTTAAGTCTGTAAATAAGAGAGGTTGACAAGATAAAGAGACTATATGAGAAGCCCGAGAGAAAAAGACAACAGAGAGTTCTCTACTATATTAGCAAACTTCGAATTCCCCCTTCCTCAAATCTTGAAACATATCTTTATTTAAAAAATTTTAAAATTTTCAATCCAAAGCTCAGATAAATGTCCACAGAACAGATATCGGAAGCACTTTCTATGATTTTCGACATGGGAAATACCAATATAGATTTATGTAAAGACTTTTCCTAAGTTTTTGTAGTTTTCTTTTGACTTAAGATTCGGATATAACATGATAGGATGAACCGATCAAGTTTTAATAGAGGTAATGAAAAATAAAAAAAACAGCATTGTTTTTTTACATATGAGATTAACTAATCGGTCTAGTACAATTCGTGGGCCAAAAAATTGAGTGTTATTTCATCTACTACATATATATATATATATATTATGCCCCATAGCACATAATGGACCTAAAACAACTTTACGAATAAAAATAACGTAGACCCACTTTCAGAACTCTAAGGCATGAAATGATGAGAAGATGGACTCAGGAAACAAACTCACAAACCTGAGAGAGAGGCAGTGTTGATTGCAGGAGGTGTTGGAACAAAGAATTCATCGTCAGTCCAGTTACTCTCACCCCAGTGTTTTAGCATACTCTCCCATGAACACACATTGTCGATACACTTCTTTAAACGTTTGTCCTGAACTTTGATTCTCCAGTGACCGTCACTGAAATTTGCCTTCTCAGCTTCCCTTCTGTCGAATTCTAGTTGTGCCTTTTGCTTCGATCTCAACAAGCAGAACTCGTGTAATTGCTCAGGCATTGCATCGTGGACTTTCCACCACCTTTCATGGGCGACATCGCTAGCAAATTCTAGCATTATATCTACATTCCAGTTGCAATCATAGTCCCTGTAGCACAGCCATGGCTTTATGCCTAGGTAGTGAAGTACATAAAGGATCGGAGGTTCAGCACCGAAAAGGCGAGTTTTCTTCTGCTTAACCTCTTCTTCGTCGCCGATCCAAAAATGCTTCAGAAAGTTCATGTGTCGTGGAATCCGGTGCCACCATGTGAAAATCTCGTTTAAGTATCCCTGATCCCCACCGTTATAAGACTCAAACACATCAATGTGTTCCATCAATAGCTGGAAGGTGCAATTTGAAGGCTCAACAACCATCACACCGGAGTTAAAGAGCGTGCCATTATTTCCTGTAGCTGATATTTCTGGCATCCCAAACAAGAAATCGATGTTTCGAAGTATAAGCAGATCTGCATCAATGAATATGATCTTGTCATAGTCTGTCAGCTGCCATAAGCGGAACTTGCTGTAGTTCCATTCATTGTAAGCATCTTTTTCAGCTTTAGGGTTCCGAATCCTTTGAATTGTCCTGACTTTCCATCCAGCTGCCTCAAGTCCACTCCTATGATAAGCACTGATTGTCTCATCCACAAGAATCACAAGGTCTCGGGTTGAGCCAGACATTCGGATGCTTTGAGCAGCTGCTATAGCTCCACATACGTACACATGAGCTGAATGCAGTATTGTAGCATATGCTTCTCGAGATGCATTCCCTGAATATATTGGCTCTGCATTTAACATACTTTATTAACTTTTATAAACGACTATAGTTATGAAACAAAAAGAATCTGTAAAAGCAAAAATGGATTAGAACCGACCTTTGACCCCGATAGGAAGTGCGAGTTCACAAGACCCAGCTGGAAGCTGGAGCTTTTCTCTCAATACAATCAAGTCTGGTTTATATAACCAGACGTTCTTTTCACGTGCTACGAGTTCTTTGCAAGTGAACATGTTTGGAATAGGAAAGCACTTCGAAACGAACAGCACATGCACCGGATAAAAGCCCTTGGCGGAGGTCGCAAGACTAGCAGCCGCCAGCTGCAAATGCAACCGAGCAACATCCCTTGACCAGTTCCCCTCATTTCTACAAGGAAGCTTGACAGCAATCAGGTCAAGACGTTTTCCAGGGGCTTCAATCTTAGGTAGACTCGGGCAAACCGGGACATCTTCTTCTTGTTCCTCGTCAATCCATTCCGGATATAAGGAATCCCAGGTTACATTCGTGTCAGCGCATTCCAAGTGCAGAACAATGTGGTTGGCATCAGGTATGAGGTGTTTCCAGTGAGTGACTTCAGTAGTATTGAAGTTCAAAAGTCCAATTCCCTGGTAGTCATTTTGTTCGCCCATCTTCTCAATAACTTTCATGACATCATCCCAATTGGTATCTACATCCGATACGTATCGAAAATCTGCTTCTCCCCATATCCACCTGTTCATAAAATTTCGCCTGCGTGGAGTATAAGCTTTAATTAATCATTATTTCACTATTTGATTCCCAAATATGTCCTGTTTTGATTTGCTAAAATGACTTCACAATTTACTTAGATACTGTTAAGTTACTGAAAGAGACATTCAGGAACCCATAGAGGACTTGAGAGAATCAACTATTAAATTTCCATTATCTACCTAAAGTTAATTGAAAGAAACCTCAGTCTTGAATTAAGCATCATTAACAGTCAAAGATACCGGAAAGGCTTTCAAGTTGAATTGATTCCCATGAGTTTCTTTCTACTTTTTGGAGGTTTGACAAAGTATGAAAATCTCTTTAACGCAGGACAGAATTGAGCTTATTATTGTAAATAGATACTAACCAGTAAAGCAAACCAAATTTTAACGTGCAACTTATAACTTTTAATGCAAACAACTGTCACCACATAGAAAAACACCTTAATACAACCACTTCTCTCGTATGTAGCCAAAACTCTTATTTTTAGGTGAATATTTACTTTGGCCAACATAATTATCCAATATAGGATTTTGGACTCAATACTTTAACAAATCTCTCTTTGACCTTTTTTGGGTTAACTATCTAATGTGAGATTTCGGACTCAATCCTTAGACAAAGCTCCCTTCGGTCAAAATGTCCAATTACTCAATCTTTTGGAGTCAAAACCCAATTACCTCATCTTTTCTGAGGTAATTGAGATAATTGGGGATTTTGACTCAGAATCCCCAATCACCTCAATCTTTTTGAATCTCACATTCGGTAGTTATTTAAAATCTTCAATTATCTCAATCTTTTTAAATCTCACATTAGGTAGTTATATTAGGCTAAAGCAAGTGTTTACCCATAAATAACAATTTTGGCTTTTAAAGCAAAATAAATTTTAATGTAGTTTGACCTCAACTATCCATATCTACGATACAAAACATGCAAAAAAACGCAAGTGGTTCATCTTTCTCTAAAAGCCAAAGCCTTTATTCATAGACAAACATTTATTTTGGCCTAACATAACTATTCAAACGTCAGAAGTATGCAAAACCTTTATTTATAGATAAACACTTATTTTGGCCTAAAATAATTTTTCAAATGTAAGAAGCTTTGCAAAAAAAAGTACTTCATGAGCCTGAATCAAAGTATTTGATTCAGACATTTATAAAAGTAAGAAAGACATACCGAGAACTTTTGGCTGATCGATGGTCACCATTATAGCCCTGTGGAGAGCACAAAAGCTTTAGCAGAGTGCCGCATACAATAACAACCAAGACAAGTTTCAGCAGAGGATATTTGCAGCATGAGTTCCGATCTTGGATTGGGATCTGGAAAGGCTTTTCAACACCTTTTACTTTATTTTTATTTAACCTTCTTTTATATATGGCCTCACTGCAATAATTGTAGAATTGAAAAAAAAAAAAAAATGTCAACAATCTAGAAACAAGAAAAAGCCAAAAGCCGAAGAAATAAACCGTAGAAAATGAAAGCTTTCTGAATGTTCTCGAATGAATATAACACAAGGACTAAAGAACCTTCTCATCTCTGCAGTTGAAACAGAACCCTTTCCTTTGTGTAACATTTAGAACAAAAAGTTTGTTTATCACCTCAACGATGAATCATAGTAGATAGGAAATGGATGGGGACCTGGGGTTAGAAGCTGCAATGCAATGCAGTTATTTTGCAGTTTCGATTATTACAATAGCATTCTTTAATGTCCACCAACTGCGATAAACATGACACGAGTTTATGCTTCATCAAGCTAACTTTCGAAGAACAAAGGGTATAATGTGGATGGGTGATTTTCAGTTTTAGAGTAAATCCTGCATCGGGGAGGTTTGTCTACCAGGCTAATCTTTATGACTCCTTGCGTGACAATATCAAATTGAATACTTCTTTAGATTCTCTATCAAATAGTTCTTGCAATTACCATGCTTTTAAACGGACATACAGATGAAAAAGGCAAATGTTTTTAATTTATCAAACCTGAGAGAACGAAAGCGAAAGATAAGAAAAGGTCAAAAAAAAAAAAAAAACTAGCATTGATTTCAATCAAGGAATAGAGAAATCCTATGCGTGAATGGAATGCACAAAGAGCAAGGAAAACTAGCCAGAAGTCCGGTTTCCTCAGCTAGAGAAAGACTGGGGGGACTCTGTCAAGATTAAATTTAGCTCTCAAAATAGCGGCTGGTTACTGCTTCGCTCATGGTTGAGTTATGCAAGGTCATACTGACGGAGCTGAGCCACTGCTTCTGTTTCTTTTTCAAGTTATTTTCATCAGAAGTTCCAGTTATTCTATATGTTTTTTTACCTTGTTTAGTGCATGCACTTGTAGACTAGGTAATATTATATACAATTAAATGAATATGATATATATAAAATAATCAAAACGTTATAAGATATGATATGAATATTATCTTAAAATTTATATAATATAAATTCTTAATATATTAACATTAATATAAATATAAAATATATAAAATATAATTATAATATAATAAAAAATATAAATACGATATGAAAATACGAATTAACGTGCCCCTTAAAACAGAGGTTCAAAGTATCTTCCGAAAATATTCTCTAGGCTTCCAAAATTTCGCATATAGATATAATCCTACGCTTCTCTAAATATTGACAGCAGCAGAAACAGATGTCATAAGCTGCCGGTTAATATTTGTTTATCTGTGGTAGATTTAGGGTCCATCGGGGTTGAGGTGATAGTAATTATTATAGTAGTAAAATTAAATAGTACAATGGTTAAATTAAAATTAGTGGTAGAATATATATTTAGATTTAAATTAGGTGATGATAATAAGATAAATTATAGTAAAAAAGTAAAATGATCACTAAAGATATTAAATTAAAATGTGTAAATATATAATAAATAATTAAAAATTATAATTATATTAAATATTAAATATTAAATATTAAAATATATATTAAAATTAAAATTTATGTTAAATAATAATTATTAAAATTATATTTATATTAAAAATAAATTAATAAAATAAATCTGAAAAAAATTAAAAAATAAAAAATAAAAAATTAAATGAGATTTTTTAAAATAACATTTTTGTATTTTTATATAATTATTTATTTTTAATTAATCTTATTAATTAATAATGTAACATAATATAATTTATTCATTATATTAAATAAAATAATAACAAAAATAAAAAAAATTAAATTGCAAGAATATTTATACAAATGTCCTAGAATATTTACTTAAAAATTAAAAAAATATGGGCTTTGTAGGGAGGGCATTTGCCCATTGGGGCTTTGAGCTCTGGTGGGAATTTAAGCCACTAGCACGGTTCGTCACCATGCTGGTGGTGACCTAAATAGTAGGTGTAGCTCGATTGAGGTCAAAATATGCCTCAATCAAACATGTTAAAAATCTATTTGCATTCAAATAAATTTTAAAATTTTTTTTGTTTGTATTTGCTGGATAAATTTTAAACTTCTGGTTCCAATAAGTTTTTTATTTTTAATTTTTCAATACCTGATTTAAAAAAGGAAGTGAAGCAGTTGAATAGAAGATCAACTGTAGCTAGGGGGACACATGTAGTTTCTACAGTTGCTCTCCTTTAAGTCAAAATTTGGACTCATGATTTGATCCTAAGCCTACTGAAGATGCAAATGGGGTTTTTCAGACTTGGAGCATTCAAACACAATGATTTAAACACTGGCTGGTAAGGTGACATTACTTCTTATTATTTTACAGCTTTAAATTATTTTATCGATATTTATTATAATTAATTATAATAATATTTATTATCTTTATTAAGACAATACAAAAAATTGAACAGAAAACACATTCGGGACCTAATATTTAAATCCCGTTACGTTGAACAGGGATGAATTCAAACAACTAGGCCACATGCAGTTCTGATAGGCAGACCACATGGTTAATGGTACTCCATAGTCCTTCATCCAGCAAAATTAATTTAAATCTCTGAAAGGCAGGTCTTCAACAACCTCAAAATTAATAAAAGTTGCAGGTAAACTGGAAGATTTATATCTAAAACATGACTTACAACTAAAGCAAAGATCTATAAGTTCACATATCAATATCTTGCAAAGTTGAAGCAAACTCTTAGGCGACCTTTAATTTAATGAAAACATTAACATTGATCTTGACATTTGTGCCTCAGAAGAAATCATTTTTCTTTTACCAAAATCGGTTTGTCACATCAAGAAAAAAAAACCGCATGGCTAAAATACTTGAGTAATTCCTGAGAAAAGGAGATCAACAGTAAAAAACCAAGGTTTTTAGATCAAAAAGTTTTACCAGTTTCGGTACTAAGAAAGATCCAAACAACTAATCGGTAACCTGAGGAGGAGCTAAGATTCCTGAATAATATCAAACTTGAGGCTCTTTGAATAATCAGCCAACTCAAAGTACAGAATAAGCTAGGAATATAGCCTTGTAAAAAGAAGGGTTTTCCAGGTGATCTAAAAGCAAAGGAAAATGTCAAACTGAAAGAGTAATTGTGATTTAAATTTAAGCAATAAATAGAAGGGTGCCAATGAAAGAAGGAACTCACATTGATGCAGATAATCGATGTCTAGTCTCGACAGAACCAGGTAAGCTTCCCATAAATCCTCTCATGTTCTAATTAATCTGTTAGCAACAGGGGCATGCATGCAACATCTGATCCACAAAAGAAATGGAAGAAAAAAGAAGGAAAAAAAACAATTAGCTGTCTCCTAGTCTATGGGGAAAGCCTCTTGACAAAAAAGCATTGCAAAAAGAGAAGAAAATGCAGAAAGTAGAGAACAAAAAACAATGAAAACTGAAGGTATCTAAGCTAACAGAAAACCAACATAATGATACTTTTAAGGGACCAAACTAACAAGTGATATAATGAAGGGAAATGACCAAGAAAATCATTATAATTAAAGCACTAAAACACCAATCAACTTTTATTTTTATTTTCCTTTGGATAAACCATAGAAATAAGCTTAATTTATTGTGAAAAGATTCAAGAAAATAAGAAGAAATGCATAAAACAAGGGGTTTTTTTGGCAATGAAAAACTTTGCAAAAAGAAAGTAGTCATGTAGTTAACCAAGCAAACCAAGAAATCCCACCAGAAGCAAGTAAACAATCATAAATAATGTTGAAAGAGAGAGAGAGAAAGAGAGCAAGAACTAAACCTATGATATTTGGCTCTCTTTAGTGTTGACAGAAAGATGGAAGGGAGGCTGGCCTTGAAAACCAAACAAGGCAATGGAGGCAATATAGACTAGAGTAACTTCTATTTGAATTTTTCTATTATTTACTTCAGTTTTCAATACACTTTCTAGTTTTGATTTCTCACCAACTTTTTTAATTTTATTTGCATTATATATATATATATATATATATCACTCATATTTCTCTTTTTTATTTATTTATTTTATAAACTTTTACCAATTTGGTCGGGGGGCTAGCTCAACCATAACTACTTACACCCCGTCCAGCACTTTTTATTGTATGAGCTCCATTGCTGCAACAAATGATTCTCCATTTGCTTTCTTTTTTTTTTTTTTTTTTGTTCTTAATTTCTCCCACTCTTCTATGGGAAAGAAATATACCAATGCATTGCTTTAAGATGCGCCTTAATAATTCTGGAATAATATTGTCACTTGCTGACATCTTCACTATGCCTACAGATTTGCCAATTGCTGTTCCAATGTTTATTTCATGTATACACCTCTAGATTTAAGTTCAATATTTCAGACATTTAAATTGTACTAATACCAAGGCCTATAAGGTTGAACTATATATGTAAAACTTAAGTTTATTGTAGTTACCAAGTGAGTTTTTTTCTTTTTTATGTAAAACTTAAGTTTATTGTAGTTACCAAGTGAGTTTTTTTCTTTTTTTGGCTGTTGTTATGCTGTTAACTAGTTATCAGTGCTAAAATGATTTTTGGCAAATTATGTTCCCATGCTACCTGTATCTTCATTTTTTTTCAAATATCTGTATCCGATATTTATATTAATATATAATTAAATATGGATACAAGCGTATGATCTTTTATATATATATATATAAAAGAATTTTTGAAGGCATCCGTATCAATATGTATCTGTATCAGACGCTTATCCTAAACAAGGGTCACATAATTATGTTCTTGATCCTGCACTTAGAAAAAAAAAAAAAAACTGATTAAAAAGAAATTTGTCATGTTTTAAAAGTAGTTGACAGGTTAGGTTAACGAAAGAAACTCGTTCGGTTAATGATGAAAGAGCATCTGGAATAAGATTTAAGATGATCAAATGTAATGGAACCCATTTAAGGCAAAACTAATGAAGTTTCTCAATTAACTGTTAAAAACTCAGCCACAAATATGAGTGTTAATCCGATCACCAAAAAAAAAAAAAAAGTTTACTTCACTTTTAATTATTTACCTCACAATTACAAGACAAAACCATGTTTTTAACACATTTCTTTCTGTTTTCGTTCCATTAATCTTTTGGGAAATTGGTGTTTTTTACTGAAATTAAGAAGGAGTCCTCTAACAACATTAATTAAGTTTTAATTAATTCTAATAATGTTTTAATCTTCCATTTTCTTATTGCAAAAGTCATATGAATAATGAGGAAAACGTATAGGTTTAAGGGCCCTTTCAAGAACTATTTCACCAAACAAACCTGAAATTTGCAGTTAAGATTTCAAACTATCCCGTTTTCCGGTGAAATGAATTTTGTTGTTTTGAATGGCCGAAAGGAACAACGCCCAATTAAAGACTAGTCAAAAAGTATTATTAATTACTTCATCAAAAATATAATTATGCTTAATAATTAATCAGAATAGTTATTTGAAGTGACACTATAAAATAAAAGATTTTTAAATATGAGATAATAAATTAGGATAAATTTTGTCTCTAAAAATTGATTGTTATAGATAATTTTTTCGTCTCTAAAACTTTTAAGATGATTTTTCATCTTTTGAATATAACTATTAATCGTCTTTA
This sequence comes from Adansonia grandidieri, assembly GCA_038382065.1. Classification (NCBI taxonomy): domain Eukaryota; kingdom Viridiplantae; phylum Streptophyta; class Magnoliopsida; order Malvales; family Malvaceae; genus Adansonia; species Adansonia grandidieri. The sequence goes on along the minus strand of JBBYHK010076122.1, from coordinate 19,192 downwards.
ATTTTTTTAAATTTTATATTGCAAATAAAGACATAGAAAAATGAGAAATTATCACATATATTTGTAGTATAATTATTATGCCAAGAACAATATTAATAAGGTGACACATTAACTTAAAAAAAATAAAAATATAACTATTTATTTATGAATTTAAAAATTTTCACGTAACTCTATATTTATAAAGCAAAGCATTGTCCCAAGAGTCCGCAACCTTTTCCTTTTCTAAATTCTTTACATCTAAGTAAAGAGATGCTGTAAAATAGTATGGAGAAAATGCCAAAATGTTAAAACAGATAATACAATATTGTAGAATGAGCTTAAAAAGCAAAGCATTATTATTGAAGATAATCATGCCAATCAGAGACGTTTAACTTTTATCTTAAGCTCACCCAAATAAAAAGGCCAAAGCCTGGCGCAATTATAACTGCACACTTGGTGGGACTTGTTTGTTTGCTTGATAGAAGCCTTGCACCCATCGCTTACGTATAGTATTTCTCTATTACGCCAACCCCAATCCGCATCCCATGCAATTATGTATGCAATATGCAAAGGCTATTCTCAAAGACTCGAATATTATATTATATATATATATATAGAGAGAGAGAGAGAGACACACACACATAAGAATTTGAGACACCTACAAAGTGGGTGATTAAAAGAATAATTTTTTGGAAATTATAGGCAGTTTTTAAGAAAAAGTAGATCTTTTTTTTTTCAACTATTTTAAAATTATTAAAAGACAGTAATACTCTTAAATTTATATTTAATAATATAAAATTTATTTAATGTTTTAATAAAATGATAATTTTATTAACTGAGTTGGTGTTACTTAACTTGTAATATCAATTAAGTCAACCAATTACAATACCCTTTAGTCTTTGAATTATAATTGCAAATGAACGATAACAACCAATAAGATTGTCCCACATGTGTTTATAGATAGTAAATGATTTTAATTTTGTGGTTTGTATATGGTGCATTATTAAGGATATAAATCTGTATATATTATTAATGAATTATATGATATTACTTATTAATAAATAAAAAAATTTATTTGCATTTCTTTTAAGGATTTGTAAATTTTTCTTTGCTTATTAATAGATTGGTATCATATAGTTTACTGACACTTTAAAAATTTATACACTAGTTAATAATTAAGATATAAATCCTTAATTTTGAGCGTTATTTAAAGCAATATGATCCAATAAATTAGAAAGTAACAAGGATAGGTTAGTCTGAAAGTTTGTTTAGGAGTCAGAGACATCTCATTGTATTGCTAGTGTCATTTAATGACTAATCCCTCTCAAGTGGCACCTTTAACTTACAATCTATGTTGGTGCTATTGGATAAAAGAAATGAACTTCCTTTAACCTAGGATTGGAGTCATTAATCTATTTTTGAATTCATTCCGAGAAAAAAAAGAGAGAATACAAGGACTTGAGAATGTACCTGTATTTTGTATTTGAAGCTAAGCAATGTGAAGAACGGCTAAGATTTGGGCCAGAGGGTTGGCAATGGCCGCCAGCGTAGCTGCCTTATGTGTGATGGCAAAAACAAGCAAATGAGGTGATCGAATGTCTCATTTTGATTTGGATGTTAATGCTTGGACCGCTTGATAACTCAGTCCTACTGACCTGCAAGACCCCAAACCTAAAATCATCATGCAAATCTCACCTATTGTACTTTGCAAACTAGGACGGATGACCTATAATGGGTGTACCTTAGTGGCTTTTTCTATAAGTAGGCTTATCGATTTTGATCGAAATTTAAAAAATTCGGTTAATACATTTGAACTCAAATAGATTTGATTTAAAAAATTCAATAATCTGAAATCAATCAACTTGAATTCAGAAATTACCTAAACTCAAAATGATCCGAGTAAAAAATAATCTGAATAATTATCTTGAAATGACTCGAACTTAAATTAAGTATAATTTTCTTTTAAAAATTTAAGTTAATAAAAATTAAAAATTAATAAAATTTTGATATAAATAAATTAATACTTTAAAATATTTTAAAGTAAAACAAAAATACTTTAACTTATGTAATCAATTAATTGTTCAACTTTTTAATGTAGTAAAACAATTTATTATGAACATTATTCAACTTAATATTACATTAAATTGTAATACAAATTTATTACATTAGAAATTATAATGAAAGGCTTAACAATTAGTGTATTATTATTTAAAAAAGTAAAATCCAATCTAACAATATGCATAACTATTACATACCGCATATTAAGTAAATAACCATTATTTTAGGGAAAAAAAAGGAAAATATGTTGATTTATTATTGTTTCTTTGACAATTAAATAAAACAAAAGCATAAATAAACTTTTATATGGTCAACTATGTAAAAAACATATATCAACAAAATTATATATTTTTAACATGTCCATCAATAAACATTAGTAGTACTATTTTTCACCAATTATATACTATATTACATGATATAATTTAATACATCAGTTAAAATGCTTTTAAGGATTTTCAAAGTTTACATTTTCGTATAATTATTTGCTAAATGAATGGACCTTGAAAAAAAATCTAATTGTATATTTTATGCTTATTATTGTAATTAGTTTTGAATTCTTACAAATATATTATTGTTGTTTATGTCATTGGATATGATTCATATGAATCTATAGTTTGATAATTATAATGTCTATATTTGAATATACAGTTTATAGCAATTTAAACTTTATTAAGTTTATTATACAGTATTAGCTTAAATATTTTTCAATATAAAATTAGAATAACCAAGTATTTTTATGTGTTCAATTAATAATTTGATATTGTTTTTTTAGATATTTTTAAAAGGAGGTTATTTCAAAATGAAAACTATCTCAACTTAGATTTAAAATAAATAAAAATAATTAGTAAAAATTAAAAGCTTAGGAGAGACAATCAATTCCTAGTAATTAATTCTATAAAGTTTAATTCAAACTGTGTGTTCATGGTGGATACATAATTTAAAATAAAGATAATTCAATCTTAAACATAAAAAAAAATGTTCAATATTTAAACTAAGAATCACATCATTAATTTGTTTTTTCACCAACACATTACAAATTCCAGTACTAATAATCTAATTATGTACAAAATACTAAAATATATCTTCGAAAGTATCTAAAAATTTATAAAATTGAAATGAAAAGAATTGATAATTTAATACAAGATGTAATACTAAGGAATTATAATTAAATTAATGGAGATAAAAGAAGTATCATTGATTTTAAAGTTGACTTGTAAAACAAATTAAAATTGAGGGGTAAAAAATATTAAATTTCTAGTAATTTTAGACAAATTTGATATTTCATTCTATTTAAACTTTGTCATGGTAAAATTTAACATTCAAATATTTCATCAATAACCTCTTGGTCAAGTGACAAAAGGCCTTGCAATAATATGCTAAAGCTTAGGCTCAAGCCTTAATATCTACACTTTAGTCCTAAATTATTAAAAAATTTTAATATTTTATTTTTAGATATAAAGATTTATTAGATTTGAAATTATAAAATACATTATACACGTAGACATCCACGTTAACGCATGCGCGCATACACATATATATATATATATATATATATATATATAATATGATTTGATAGTGGTAGTGAGGAGCATATCATGTCATATACCCATTATGCAAAAATCAAAATATTGAATCAAATAGATATTTATTTCATTTTTAATAATATCATTTGTTATTTATATTTCAATACAATTTTAATTAAATCTAATTTGATTAAATAATTTATTTAAATTTGATTTCATTTGATTTTAAAATTAATAAATTGAACTCAAATGATTCAAACTCGTATAATTTTAGTGTCAAACTTGATTAACTTGAATATTAGACTGGAATGACCCGAACTTAGAGTGACTCAAAATTGATTAACTTAAGTATTAAAACAGAATGACCTGAACTTGATTAATCTATCTATTAAATTTGATTGATTTAAACTTGAAATGATTCACACTTAAATTACCTGAAACTGAAATCATTTAAATCTGAAACGATTCGAACTCAAAAATAACCTAAAAATTTAATAATTTGAATTGATCTAACCTAAACCCAATTCAATCTATCCAATTGATGGGTCTATTTACAAGGGTTTTTAAGTTTTGGACACTATATTTACACCTCCTTTACACCCCGTCACCATATTTCATGTTTTAATTTTGATATTAATGCAAGTTTTAATTTTTTTTTCAAGTAAATTAATTATCCCATTTTAAATTTCAAAAAATAAAATAAAACGATGCGTACATATATTCAAGTTTAAACCAATCCAACTAACTTTTAGCATACAATAATTTTTCATTCTTTTATCAACAATATATAGGATTTGGACCGGCGGTGATCAGTTTCCCATCTGTCTCCCTCTCTATCTTTGTTTGGATTAAGTGATGAGTTTCCTTGCTTCTACCTCAGGTCACCGCCCATATCTTGCGGTACTGGCTTATTAGTATTATTATTTTGCATGCCATAAAGTTTCCTTGCTTTGCAATTTCGATTTCCTCAAGTTGTTGCGCACTGTGGTTGGAGACAAAGAGCCTAATCCAGGCTGCCCGACTAATATTTTTACCGTTCTTGCTTGGGTGTCAATAGTCCCATCCAGAAGAAAAGAACAGAGACAGCATCCTTTAGCATTCAACTGTGAGCCTTGATTCTCATTTTACCTTTTTCTTACATCGAGTGTTGGTAGATTCGAACTTAATTAGGTGTTTTTTTTTTCCCCTTTTTGAGAAAATTAAAATTTAAAAATAAAAAATTATATTAAAATTAAATTTAAATCTATTAAATATTTCTTTGAACAAATAAAAAATATGCATAAACCGTTGAATGTTAGAATAATTAATGCGATCTTCATCAGTCAGTTACAGCAAATGTCACCCAACACTAGCTGGTGGGCAGAACTTGAAAGCAAGTACAATGGTCAAATATTATAAAGAAATGGATCAGGCCAAAATTCACCAATCAAAGAACTCCAAAGGTAAAGAAAGTACGTTAGATAAAAATTTAAATTATAATTATAAATAATCTTTTATTACATTATATTTATTATGATTTTAAATATATTAAATATTATTATAATTACAGTATTTATAATTGTTTTTATTCAGCATAATTTATAGTAAAACATGATAATTATTATAATAGTAAAAACTCTTTTTTAGTAACTTTTAAAATAATTTATGATATTTTATGGTCTTTTATTTATAAAAAATTAATTTACTTGTTTTTTGTACTATAATAAAATTTACAGTAAAATATTCATATTCATATTCATACGGTGATATGTTTGATATTTTAAAATATATCAAATTTATATCATTTATTTCATTATTAAATATCAAATCTAATTTAAATTTAGTAAGTTTAATTTTACTAAGAATAGTAGATTATGAAATGCTCAATTCATTGAGTAATTTAATTTTTGACACATTAATTGATTAAATATTTTTATTAAAAATAACTTTTAATTTATTATATAATGGATGATATTTTTAATTACTAGTTAATTGCATAATAAATAATAATAAAACTAATATAATACGAAAAAGTTAACAATTATATTAATAAAAAAATTAAGTATAAAATCTTAAATTAAAAACTAATAAATCAATAAATAATTATCTCCTTATAATTTTTTTCCTTAAATTAAAATAATAAATGAGAGAAATGAAAAGTAATTGGGTCAATTTTGAACCCAACCCAACCCATCTAAGTCTAAAATTTTCCCTTTAGCTTCCCAATTTGTTCCATCGTCCCTTTCTCTGCTCCTTCACTCTGTTCTCCACTCTCCCACTCTCACTCTCTCACCAAGCCCCAGACCCAAGCCCCATAGATGCTCGAGTCTCGATAGATTGATCGACAAAAAAGAGCTTGTTGACCCAGCAACTTCCTTCCCCTCCTTGCTTTCAACCCACGCCTTCCATGGCCATATGGTCCCCTGTTTTGTACCCTCTTATCCTGCACCAAACTCATGCCAGAAGTCACAATCCATGTTTTGGCTTATGGCAGTCCGCTCCTTCGTTAAACCTACAACAAACCATGAAGATAAGTGTTTCTATTATTTTCTTTTCTAATAAAAAACATTTGTTTGATATGAATTTTTTTAAAGGAGAAACAATTTAGCAGAAAATAGCAGCCCGTTATGGCTATTATTTTCCGTTACAGTGATTTTAGTGGCCACTACTGGTCGTTATTGGTGTGAATATAGTTCACACCGCTATATCAGCAAATAGCAGTACCATTACCGCGAAATCGTAGCCACGACATCGCTACGCTACCGCTTTTAAATCTCTGCATTAGATTATGAATTTCTTATAGATACTTACTAAGTCTAAGCGAGTAATGATATCACTTTGTTATATGTCAAACGAATCTATTACTAGTAAGTACTTTTGCAGTGAAACCAAAATAATGAGTGCGATATAAGTGGACGTATAATTTTTATTTTTGTATTAAAAGTATAAATATTAATATATTTTAATGTATCGTTTTAAAGTTATTAATATTTTTTAAATATTTTTTCATATATATATATATATATAAAGTTATAAATATTTTTAAGTTTCTTTTAATAAAATGTATATCACATAAACATGCAAATATACATATATTACATACATATATATTTATATGAAAATATCAATTTTAAAATTATAAATTTTTAATATCCAAAATTTTTAAACATTAAATAAATAAGCATAAAAATATTTAAAATATAGTAATTTATAACTAACTCGGTTTAATAACCTAATTTAAAGAGTATATTTTATTTTTAAATGTAATTATAAAAAATCAATAAAAATATTAGAATTTAATTTACAAATAAAAAAGTGAACTTTTTTTTAAGAAAATATAAGAAATCAAAATCTTTATCCATGGTATTGATTGGTATTAACCAATATAGATCATATAAGCCAATATCATAGGTATAGACCAATGCAAAAACTGAAAGTGTACGCTACTAGTACCATTTCGTTTTACCTTAGAATCAGTATTTACCGATCGATATAACTTATATCCATATGGTGTTAACTACTATGAATGGAACTTCTTACTTTATGGAGATATGTCTTTTAACTTTATTTAAAGAAACTTAAGCCTAATTTTAAAAACTAATCTACAAAGGGATTAGTAAAGTCAAAAGGACCGAGGATGTCAGGAAAAGAAAGAGCAATGGAATTATTGTGTTATGTTCTTAGTTGCAGGGTATGGGACTTGGATCCTACATTGGAAAGCAAAGGCTTTCCCTATGAAGGCTTCATGGACCTAAGCTTTCCCACCTTATCGCATAATTTTAGGGGTATTTCTCTAAAGGTCCATATCAATTAGTACCAGAGCCAGCTCCATCTTGCGAGGTCTAACACTTAAAATATTGGCCTGTACCAACAAAGAAAAAAAAGATGCCAGTTGTGACCAACAAAGACATTAGTCCTTTAAGCGTGGGTTAATGTTGCAATCCCATTTACAATGTATGGGACTTGGATCCCACATTGAAGATAAAGGATTTTTATCACATCCTAAATCCAAAGATATTATGACGTAATAGCACTGCATACTCATTAGACAAATCTTACAAGCATACAAGGCAACTTATATCTTACTAAATCAAAAGTCATGAGTTAAAATCCAAAATTTCAATATACAAATCATCAAATCCCCTAATAATTCATTAATGCATCTTGATCGAAAATGTCAAAATATGGTTCGTCTTTTCTTTGCAAAGAAAGCACACAACTTAAAAATAATTTTTCTCCATGAGAAAGTGTCCTCGTAACTAGGACGCTTTCTTATTGACGTGATAAAAGCAAGAAAGCACAGGTTCTTAACTCTGGATCATGAAAGGGAGATTGTCGGACGAATCACTTATCCAACTAGTCTTAGATGGCCACCGTGAAGTGGTCAACGCTTAGAGTCGCCACCAATTATTTAGGCTAGGCATGATCGGATGCCTATTAAAATCGATAGTCTGAGTTACAAAACTTAAAACATCGATTCCATGGTCTACGTGATCCAAAGATTTGACGGTTAGGTTCGGGGGTTGATTATGCGCGAGAAAGTATTAACACCCCTACGATGCCCGAAATTGGTACCTTCTAGCTAGACCTTAACTTGGTTTTGATTTCCTCGATTTTGGCTTGAAATTATTTCGGTATAATCCTTTTTTTTTTGCATGAATTTGTATGAAATAATAAATTTGGGTTTTAAGAAAAAAATTTATCCATATACGTCATAGAAAGGTGGGAAACATAGAGATTTTTTATGAAAAGGTCTCCAAATTTAATTTTGAAAACATGATATTTGGTATCAAGCACTGAAGGGATACTAAGAAGAAACATTACTTGTTTTTTCTTTTTGAAAACAATTTGGAAACATGAATGCAAAGTAATCATCACAAAAAGAAACATGTCAATAAGACGAAAAAGAGATAATATCGAATAAAATAAATCACACAAAGACAAGAAAGATGAGGGATGATCAAAATGTATTTTGTAATTGTCATCGGTTATTTAGAAATAATGAAGTTAACAAATTTTTGTATGCATTTGGATCTATTAGTTGCTTGAGGCTTGAAAGTAGGGTTTTAATTTTGAAAAGTCTGGAGAAAATCTAGGGAAGAGAAAATTTGATTTTTAACAATTTTTGAAAAGGTGGGATTGAAAAACTCAAATTGATGAAAATTGACTATTTCTTGATAAAGTGACATATTTGGCTTTTTTGGACAAAACCGATGTTTCTTGACAAAATCGAATATTTTTTATTTAAAAGATGAGAATCAATAAAAAAAATTAAAATTGATAAAATTTAGAAAAATGTTGCCTTGATCCAAGCCTAAGAGGGTTGACACGCATTTCGACTTGACAAGGTTGATCGGGATCACTTAGAGCCATCCAAATGCCTCAAAGTGAGAATTCGAAAAAATCAATTAATTTAGACTAATGCTAAAAACAAAAGAAAACATCGCACTTTCCCATTTTTCAATTTTATTATGGACAAATCTGAAGGTTTTAGGAGTTGTACGAGATACCGTTGGAAAAGTTATTTGACAAGGATTAATACAAAAATATTCTAAAAATCCTAGAAAAGTGCTTTCCTAAAAGAAATAATTTTTGAATTTCACATTATCCCATGCTTGTAATTGGAATCGCAACATTACCCCACACTTGGAGGACCAACATCTTTGTTGGTCAAAGCCACATTGGTCACCGCTACATTAGTCATGGCTAGCGCCTTTACATTTTTTTTTTTTGGGTCTGAGCCACCACTAAAAGTCTTCGTTCATCACGACCACATTGGCCACGATTGCATTGGTCACAACTAGCATGTCTAGGCCACTAGTATGTAAGTCATTATTTTTGGTGTTAGGCCTCGCAAGATGGGGTTGGCTGTAATATCAATTGATATGAACTTTTCAAAAACTACATTCCAAAAGCCAGCTGTTAGGATAAAAGACCTAGGTCTATGTAAACCCCACAAAGAAAACCTTTACTTTTCAATATAGGATCGAAACATTACCCCACACTTGGAGGACCAACATCTTTGTTGGTCAAAGCCACATTGGTCACCGCTACATTAGTCATGGCTAGCGCCTTTACATTTTTTTTTTTTGGGTCTGAGCCACCACTAAAAGTCTTCGTTCATCACGACCACATTGGCCACGATTGCATTGGTCACAACTAGCATGTCTAGGCCACTAGTATGTAAGTCATTATTTTTGGTGTTAGGCCTCGCAAGATGGGGTTGGCTGTAATATCAATTGATATGAACTTTTCAAAAACTACATTCCAAAAGCCAGCTGTTAGGATAAAAGACCTAGGTCTATGTAAACCCCACATAGAAAACCTTTACTTTTCAATATAAGATCGAAGTCCTATATCTTATTATTGGGATTGTAACAATACGCAACACTTGGAGAACCAACATGGGATTGTAACAATACACAACACTTGGAGAACCAACATCTTCATCGACATGGCTACATTGGTTATGGCTGGCACTTTTTTAATTTTTTCTTTTTGTTGGGTCTAGGCCATTCACTCCATATGTTACCACTTCAAGTCTTCATTAGACCCAACAAGACAGAATTGGGTTTAATATCAATTGATATAGATTTTTAAAGAATCATACTTCAAAAGCTAGCTATTAAGATAGAAGAGGCTAAGTCCATATAAATCCTATAAGGGAAAGCCTTTACTTTCTATTTGGGATCCAAGTCTTATGTCTTGTGATTAGATTTTAACATATCAAAGAAGTCAATGGCCTATCTTCGACTGGACCCTATTACTCTTTTGCCTTTCTCCACCTTTCTTTTATTTTATTTTCTTTCTAATTCTATGTTTCCTTCGCTAGTTCTAGGTTTTGTTCTTGTCATGGGCTAGGCTACGACTACCTCCTTATTGGATTTGATGAACTTTTTTTATTTTTAACTAGTTAGTCTTCCTCACTACGCTAAAAGGTTTGGACTTTTTTATATATAATTTTAATTATTATATTAAATAAAAATTATTCATTTAATTTTTTTATATATTAAAATAAATATATTTTTAATATAAAAATTTCAAATAATATCTTCTTCAAAAAATAAAAAAAAGTTTATTACTAAATCAATTTTAAATAAAAACATAAAGCTTAACTTTTTAAAAAAAAAATAAGTGCAAATTCTTTGAAAAATTAAATTTAAAATGATTTTTTTAACTAATCGTATTTCACATTTTTCAATTATGAAAGCTCGAACTAATCAATTGTGATCCAACTGATCTTTCATTTTCTCTTCTCATATCAAAGGATAAAAAATAATTACAAAATCTTTTTTATATAAATTTTTTGTTTCCTTTCAAGTCATTAGTTCATTTTGTAGTTGTTTTAAATCAGGTTTTTGATAGAAATATTATTCTCTTTTCTTACTCATAATTATTTATTATAATGATAGTAAATAATAAATATTCCTCATTTGTGACTTCATTTTATAATCTTTCCAAAATTTTTTGCCACTCACAGTAAAAATTTGACAAATGATTTTTCTTATCGTATTTATATATTTTTATGTATTGTTTAAAATATTATATATTTATATAAATTTTAATATGTAAATAATTTATATTTTATAGATATTGATAAAATCATATATCCGTATAATATTTATCTTTTTTTTGTGTCATGCTATTTTTTTTGTAATATTTTAATTATTTTTATGCTATATTTGTGCCATGTAATAATATCTTGTTTAAAGTTGTCAAATCTAAAAACATTTTCCTAGTTCCTTAGTAATAATTATTTATTATGACTTTATAAACTATAATTTTTTTAGTTCATCAACACAATAAAAATTTAAATAGATAATTCATGTATTCGTGTCATATTCATATATTTTAACTTATTGTTTAAAGCATTATATATTTATATAAATTTTGCTACATTAATAATTCTTACTATATAAATATGTAAATGATTTTGTGCACGTACCGTGTTCGTATTATTTTTGTATCATATCATATTTTACGTATATTAATTATTTTTCTTGTTGTGTTTAAATCATGTAATAATAACATGTTCAAAGTTATTATATCTAAAAAATTTTTCCTACTTTCTTAATAGTAATTATTTACTATAATAATTATAAATTATAAATAGTTTTAGTTTTTTTGTCTTGTTAATAGTTTAGTTCACAACGCATTTCGTATATTTTCTAAAATTAAAAAAAAAAATGACATTCAATATATGAATCTCCGTGGGATTATTTTTATATACGGTTCTCCTGCTTCGTTGGGGATTTGGAGTTTTTTTTATAATGTTAATTATAACAAAATATAATTATCTATTTAAAATTTTTAATACATATTTATATACTAAAATAACTATACTTTTATTTTAAAAATTAAATATTTCAAGTTACATCTTTTTGTCAAATAAAAAATTATTACTAAATTAATGTTTTTTAAAAAATAAAATTATAAAATAACTTTTCTTAAAATCAACTATAAATTCATAAAAAATAAAACTTAAGTCGATTTTTCTACCGATCATATTTCATTTTCTTTAATTGTGGAGTTCAAACCGATACTACATATGCTAGTATTTCATTTTTAATCTTGAAGAATAAAATAACTGTAAAGTCTTTTTTTACGTATTTTTAATTTTCTTATTAATAATTATTGATTTTAATAGTTATAGATAATAAATATTTTTAATTGATTGATTCATTTTGTACTTCTTTCGGAAAAAATTCTTTCTTCATTACATGTTTTGCAAAAAAAATAAAATAAATTCCTTATTAATAATTATTATAATAGATAATAAATATTTTTTGTTTGTTTATAATTCTTTCAATTTTTTCTCACAATACTATTTGAATTAGCATTCGATTAAAAAAATAATATTTACCTAAATTCAAGTCCGTTAAATATAATATCCATATTTATTAAATCATTTTTAAGAAAATAAAAATAAAAATTAAACAATAACTAAATATGTAAATCGGTATTGGATAGTGTATGATATTCGAATTCATTATATGTATAAATAAAAGGGATTTAAATAACATATTTGGATATTTGACAATCAAAATTAAAGCGGATTCGGATAATAAATAGCAAAGGATCCAAATCTAAATCCTCTTTGAATCCATTATGAATAGTAAATATAATATTTAAATATACAATATACGAGTTCACAAAAATAGATCAAATGTTGTCAGATATTGAATTTTTTACTATCCATTGTCATCTCTAGTCAACAAAATTTTAAAAATTCTTTATTTCTTTATTAATAATTATCTGTTATACTCACCTAAAATTTAAATATTTTTAAGTGAGTATCCCATTTTGTTCTTTGACCAAACTAAAAAAAAAAAAAAAACCTTAACAGCTGTCAGCATTTGATCCCTTATTGGATCATTTTAATATGTAGGCAATTGATTTTATTATTTTCACTCATGCACTGCCTACTTTGCATTTCTTTTTCTTTTTTTTTTTCTGGTGAGTTTATCTTTGCTAAGATAAAATACTTTTATGAATTTTGCAACTATTTACTATAGTTATTTACAAAAAAGAAAAGTTAAATACTTGTAACTTTAGAAATGAAATAATTTACAAAATACTTTTATGAATTGTGCAACTGTATACTACAGTCATTTACAAAATAATTTACATACACGTAATACTATATGGTTCTATTAATTGTCGTGTATCTTTTTGATGCATTGGCTTGTGATACTTTACCAAGTACAAGTAATCAAATGGTTAGATTTGGTCATTTATTTTAATGCATTGTTAATTTGATAATGAAACTTTCTTAAATCTAATAAACGATATTATAAAACCAACATATCTTTTATGGAGGAAAAGATTCAAGATTCCATATCCCCATTTTAAAACGACAAACCATTGTTTATGGGATGATTAATTAGCATATTGGAGCAAAGTTAGTCTGATCCTAATTGTTCACGTTTTTCCTCTAATTGTCAAATAACAACAGGGAATAATAATTGAGTTGACGCATTTAACCTCTCACTTGAGTAAACCCTAACTTTATAATTGTTTTTTAGCTTATTTAAGGTCAATGAAAAATTATAACTTTGAAGATGAGGTAATTTAATGTAAATTTTAATTCTTTTTTTATTTATTATCAAATAAATCCATTAACTAAATTCTTTTAATAATATTAGAATTTTTGCCTATAAATTGGATAAATTTTATTAATAATAACAATATTTAAAAGGTTAAATAAGTAATCTAATGAAGTATAATGGATATTTTTATCAGTTTAAAACATTTTTCACATTCATATTTTTTATATTATAGATTTATACTTATAAATTTATAAAACAATTGGAGATTCAAACGGCCAACTTACTGACAAGCTGAGATTAATAAGTCCAAAATCAAATCAAGGTCGACTTAAGGACCTATTAATCCAAATAATCCACAATTACTGCAAGACTTCAAAATTTAATATTCCTAAGCATCTACACCTAGTGCTTCCTTTCAAATTAACTAAATTAGTGGGGTTCGCTCGATTAGAAGAGTCAAAAGCATATTCTAAAATTACCTAACCTCTAATATGCCTATATCTTTATTTTTCCAATACTTGAAAAGATTAATTAAGGTTACCATTATTCGTAAAAGACTTAAATCAATTTTTTAACTTAAAAAAATTAAAATTTTATTTAATTTTTTTGAAAAATTCAATAAAATCAATATAATTAAAATTTCAGTACTTTATAAAAAAATATCAATGATTAATTAAAAGTAATTTTGAAACATTTAAAACACATTTTTCACTTTTCTGATATTTAAAATGTTCTCTTATTTCGATTTGTGTTACCGGTAAAAGAATATTACACTACGCTGGTCGAGTGATGGTTGACTCTCCACTAGACAACGGGTCCCTCTCCTTCACTTGATACCTTCCCCTTTTGAATCTCATTTCATAGTTCTAGATGAAAAAACCATAGAGAAGGATGGAAAGTAAAAAAAAAAAAACCTAAAAAATGGTGGGAAGCAGAGATAACGTGATGGATAAAAGAAAAAATGGCATGAATATCAAGAAGCCATAAGGTGGGCAAACTTTGCTTATAACATAGATAAATTTTATTGAAAATGTGCTTGAACTCTTTGGTATGGATAAGGCTATAATTGTGAGTACTCCTTTAATAGTGCATCTCAAACTCTTTGCACAATTGTGTCACAGTCTAATCAGGAGAGTACCAAATGTCTCACATCCTATACTAAAGTGCAATTTGGAGTGTAATGCATGCAATGTTTGCATTCATTTAGACATTTCACATTTAGTCACTGTCGTAAATAGGTATATGGCTATGAAATAGATTCCCAAGCATTTGAGAGGAATTAAAGATTCATGTTTGATGTATGTCTGGAGTAATTGCTCTAGCAGTATCACTGATTTTGTAGACTTTGATCTGTTGGGGATTTAGATAAAAGAGTTCTTTGATATGTTAAATATTCATTCTTTTTAAGGGAGCCATTAGTTGGAAAGCTATGTTATACTCTACCACGGCCTTGTGATATGTGGTAACAGAAGCTGCAAAAAAAGCATTATGGGTGAAACGTCTAGTAAGCAATTTCGATTGGTAACAAGATTCTACTGTTGTGCTTTATGATAGCTAGAAACTATTCATCATGCCAATAATCAGGTATTTCATGCACATACTAAATAGTTTGACATTGATCTCACTTTGTTTGGATCATTTTGCACACGGTGATTAATGCGAACCTTAGGCAGAAAACAACCTAAAGCCCGATCGGATGGAATTACACCCCTAGGATCGTCTTAAAAATCAAGCAAAGAGAACTTGACCCCAATCAAACTTGCTGATTAGAACCAAAGTTATAAGAATCTTGATCGTCACAAGTGACCTTGAGAAGATCAATTTGAGTTCTTGTTTGAAGAACAAAGAAGAAGTTTTCACAAAATGAAGAAACTCTCAAGATAGTTTTTCTATTCAAATCTGCTGAATTACATGGATGAGACAGCTTTATATAGGCCTCAAATCTGTAGAGCCCTAACTAAACAGGGAGAATCCTAATCAATAACTAAAAGTCTATTCCTTATCCTAATCTGATTAGGACTTATCTAAACAACTTAAAATCCTAAACACAATCCTAATCAATAAGGATAAAGTCTACTCCTTACCATAATCTTATTAGAAATTATCTAAATAAGTTAAAAATTGAAAAGTCAAATTCTTATTTAAAAAAATAAAAAATTTGAAATCCTAAACTATAGGGCCATGAATCCATGCAAATTGGGCTCCAAGCTTTATTCTTCCCCTTTCCAGCCTTAAGACAATGTCAAAAAGTGATAAGTCTTTGCAATACATCTAATTCATCTTGAGTAGCTTCATTTGCTTGCATTTCCATGATTAATCCTTGCAAAGCTTTCTTCAAGCATTTAGTCTTTGCCCTAGTCTTTGGACCTCTAATTCCTCGCAAAGGATCAGAAAAATGATTGGAAATAGTTGTTTGTGCAAGTTGATCTCTACTTTTTCTCCCTCTTCAAAAGGATTAATCCTCGAATCACTTACGTCATACAAAGATAAATCAACAACATTAAAGGTAGCACTCATATTACCATGACTGTTTGGCAAATCTAGCTTGTATTTGTAGGCATTGTCATTGATCCTTTCTACACTTCAAAAGGTCCATCTCCTCTAGGGTGCAACTTGGATTTCCTTTGAGCGAGAAACCTCTCCTTACGTAAATGAACCTAAACCCAATCTCCAGGTTTGAAAATGAACTTAATACGCCCCTTATTTGCTTGCCTTGCATATTGCTCGTTCTTCTTGTCTATGTTAGCTCGAACCTTGGCATGCAAATTCCCAATAAAATTTGCCTTATTGTTACCATCCAAATTAGCATGTTCATCAGTAGGCAAAGGTAACATATCCAAAGAAGTTGAAGGATTAAAGTCATATACAACTTCAAAAGGAGAATAAAAAGTAGTAGAATGAATAGTTCTATTGTGTGCAAACTCAATATGCAGCAAACATCTCTCCTATTATTTTCATTTTTTTTGAATGATAGCACGTAACAAAGTCTTAAGTGTCCTATTAACTATTTCAGTTTGTCCATCCGTTTGAGGATGTGCAACAGTAGAAAACAAGAGTTTAGTTCTTAACTTATTCCATAACGTATGCCAAAAATGACTTAAAAACTTAACATCCCTATCGCTTATTATTGTTCTAGGCAATCCATGCAAACATATTATTTCTTTAAAGAACAGGTCAGCAATATATGTTGCATCATTGCCTTTTGAACATGCAATAAAATGCGCCATCTTACTAAACCTTCAACAACAACAAATATGATATCCTTACCACTTTGAGACCTAGGCAACCCTAATACAAAATCTATAGATATATCCATCTAAGGTTGATTAGGCACAGGTAAAGGTGTATATAAACCATGTGGCATTACTTTAGATTTTGCTTGTTTACATGTTATACACTTATCACAAACAGATTGCACATCATGTTTCATGTTAGGCCAATAAAAATGTTCATGCAATATATCTAAAGTCTTTTGCACACCAAAATGCCCCATCAGACCACCTCCATGAGTCTCTCTAACTAGCATTTCACACAAAGAACATATAGGCACACATAATTTATCTTTCTTAAACAAGAATCCATCACGCCTATAATACTCACCATATGTACATCAACATCATTAATATACAAATCTTTAATAAATTCAAAACCAAGTAATTTAGTTTTCAATGAAGTAAGCAATGCATACATTCTAGACAATGCATCTGCTACAATGTTTTCCTTTCCACTCTTGTACTTAATCACATAAGGAAACGTCTCAACAAACTCTAACCATTTGGCATGCCTTTTATTAAGCTTACCTTGGGATTTCAAATATTTCAGGCTCTTATGATCAAAATGGATTATGAATTCCTTTGGCCATAAATAATGCTGCCATGTTTGTAGAGTTCTCACTAATACATACAGCTCTTTGTCATAAGTATGATAGTTTAATGCTGCCTCACTAAGCTTTTCACTAAAATAAGTAATTGGTTTGGAATGCTGCATCAAAATTGCTTCTATTCCAATTCTAGATGCATCACATTCAACCTCAAAAACTTTATCAAATTAGGCAAACATAGCAAAGGTGCATTAATCAACTTATCTTTCAACGTATTAAAAGCTTTCTCATGCACTCATCCTAGTTAAACGCAACATTCTTTTTAACAAGTTCATTTAAAGGTGCTGCAATAGAACAGTCTTTCATAAACCTTCTATAAAAACTTGCTAAACCATGAAAACTCCTTACCTTATTTGCATTCCTATGTGTTGGCCAGTCCCTAGTTGCCTTAACCTTATCTTTATCTACACTTATTCCATGTGAACTCACAATAAAACCAAGAAAAACAATGGATTCCATGCAAAATGCACATTTCTTAAGATTAGCATACAATTTATGCTCCTTTAAAACACTAAAAATAACACGTAAATGTTTAACATGATCATCCAAATTTTTGTAATATACTAAAATATCATCAAAGTAAACCAAAACAAATTTCCCAATGAAAGAACGCAAAACATGATTCATCAATCTCATAAAGGTGCTCGATGCATTAGTTAAACCAAACGACATCACTAACCACTCATATACATATTTTGTCTTAAAAGTAGTTTTCCATTTATCACCTTCTTTCATGCGAATTTGATAATAGCCATTCTTTAAATCAATTTTAGAAAACACATACGAACCGCGCAATTCATCAAGTATATCATCTAACCTATGAATATGATGTCTATACTTTACAGTGATTTTATTGATGGCTAGGCAATCAACACACATGCACCATGTTCCATATTTCTTTGGCACTAAAATCACAGGAACTAAACATGGGCTAAGACTCTCTCTTACGAATACCTTTTGCACCAACTCATCCACTTGCCTTTGAATCTCTTTTGTCTTCTCAAGATTTGCTCTATATGCTGGTCCATTAGGGATTGATGAACCAGGAAAGAAGCCTATTTAACGTTCAATACCTCTCAAAGGAGTTAATCCATGTGGTATTTCCTTAGGAAATAAATATGCAAATTCCTGTAACAAAGAAATAACCACACTAGGCAAAGAAAGGTTAAGATTGTTAATTGAGAAATAAACATCCTTGTGCAAAAGTACAAGTAGTTGCTGGTTTACAAACATAGCACTCTTAATCTCACTTGTTTTTTGCAAAAGCACTAACTCTCTTATTTTTTTCTCTATTCTTCTCTTGACATTTTGAATTTTTCCCTTTATTACATGCTACTATGGTTTTTTTACTCTTTTACACACAATCACTTTTTATATCACTCCTTTCTTTTTCTCATGCACTCATTTTCATTTCCTTCATCTTGTATAGAGGTGGCAATTGGGTGGGTTCGGGCGGGTTCGGGACGGGTCATTTTGGGTTCAGGTTTTTTCGGGTTCGGACTAATTCGGGTTCGGGTTCATTCGGGTTCGGGTCCATTCGAGTTCAGGTCCATTCGGGTTCGGGCCAATTCAGGTTCGGGTCCATTCGGGTTCAGGTCAATTCAGGTTCGGGCCAATCCGGGTTCGGGCCAATTCGAGTTCGGGTTTGGGTTCAGGTCGGGTTCGGGTTTAAGTATAGTTTACATCAATTTTTTTATTTTATGTTAAATGTAATCACTTTTACA